>LR751960.1:0-69011 GCA_902729485.2 Mus minutoides | reverse complement strand
CCTCTCTCTCTCTCTCTCTCTCTCTCTCTCTCTCTCTCTCTCTCACACACACACACACACACACACACACACACCACATTGCCCCCCACAGGCACAGGCATACACACTGGTGATGGGACCCCAGCTGCTGTTCCTAGGATTTGCTTGCTTCCTTGTTCAGAAAGATGAAAGAAGCAAAGCCACTGCTGGCTCTCCTGGAAGTCAGACACTATACAAACCCAGAGCTTCACCCCAGCTTATCCCACTCTCTGTCCATCAGCCCCCTATTTCCACAGGACAAGTGTGAGTCTGCTCATGGGGAAGCTGCAGGATTAGTCACCTGTGCTGCCCTCTCAAGTGGCGCTCTAGATGCTCCTGCTCCTGCTCCTCTTGACAGCTTCCTCCCTGAGCGTAGCACGTTTCTGCCTCATGTAGCAGGAGGAAGCAGGGGCCTTGCTCAGTGAAGGATAGAGGAACTCCCCACCCCCCACGTCTATCCTCAAGTCAAGGAAGAGGAACGGTCTAGACAGCTAATGGAATCCACAGAACAGGAGAGATAATGCCAAAAGCGCAACAGAAGCCCAAAGAGAAGGTGTGGGTGCTGGGAGAGATACAGAAGGGAGACATGGAGACTTGATTTAGCTCTGCGTCTGGTGTACCCCTCAGTTCTGAAGCGCCATTACCGGAGATGGCATCTCTGCCCTCCATCACGGTCAGTTGCCAAAGTGCTCAAATTTGAGGCCCATGAATGTGAATCGTGCATGGACACAAAGACCGACATTATAAGGTTATCACCCACCAATAGGTGGAAGAACTCCCCGACAATCCATTCTCATGATATGCAGTAGTGGTTAAGTCTTCTTAGCTTCCCGAGCTCCAAGAGCACCCTTCCTCCCTCGGTGCTTCAATGGGAAGGAGCATCACAGAGAACACTCCACCATTTTAAAGCTCACCAGACCTCTTCTTGAAGCTCCTGCTAAAGACAAGCCAGAGCTCGAAGGCAGCAGAGGAAAGGGCACTACCTCCACAACTCCTGTAGACTCCATCCAGAATGTCATCCTTCCAGGAGAACTTGGTTAAGAAAGCTCAAAAGCTAAATTCAACTGACAAATGGATTGGCACACACAAAAGCTCCAATAGCCAAGAACGGCAGTCCCTCCAGCCCCAAGCCAGGGTAGGGGGGCGGGGGAAAGAGCCTGGGAACCTGGGAATGCTCTGTCTGCAGCCCAGAAAGGAAACCTGTAATTCTCTTCCAATACTCTTTCATCTGATGCCCCAGAATGCAATGTGCTGCAGACCTCATGCAGTTGCTCCACACGGAGGCTGAGCTGCCCCTCCAATTCCCAGCATCAAACCTCCTACAACCCCATCTTCCTTATCTCATCTACACTAGATAAACGCCCAGCTCTGAAGAAGGAGGAAATGTTTTTAGCCTGGTCAAGTAATATGTGCAGACAGCAGTAAGCAGCACTGGGCTCAGAACATGGATTCCACCCGGTCCCCAAGCTAGAGAAGATTGTTTGAGAAGTCCCTAGCTCATCCACTTGGTCAGTGACACCTAGGAAGCACCCCACCCAAGCCAGCTGCCAATCCGGAGCTCTTCCCTCTGTAACTCCACTTTAGGGAAGCCCAGTGCTGTCCTTGCTACCTGGAAAGTCATGGGCACTGGCCACAGACTGTCTTCCTCAACCTCTTATCAGCCACTTGGAAGGTCCTACACAGGTCAGCCACCAAGAAAGGGGCTGGGTAGTGGACGGAGCTGGTCAAGTGCACTCTCTCAGTGGGAGCTGTGCAATCTGATTTTGCCTTGACAGAAGCATGAGCAGCCAATAGACAAGCCACCTCCAGGATGAAGTACAGAACCAGCACTCCAGGGCAGATTTCAGGAGCTGCCCAAGAACCTCACTGGCTCAACTGAGGTACCTAATCCGAAAGTTCATCTATTGATACCTTGGTCAGGTATCTCAGATGTACTCTGGATGTCAGGAGATGCAGGAGGGGCTAGGACTCGGCTCCAGAGGCTGTGGTACCCCCAGGAGAAAAAGGAAACATGCTGGAGGAGGGCCAGCAAAAGAGGTTTTCTGCCCCGGATCCTCTACCTCCATTTCTTAACAGGGCTCTGCCACTCTATTGGTGATCATAGGCCTTTCTACCGTACCCTACCCAAGATTTCGGTGAACTTTCATCTCAAGCCTATGGAGCAAAGAAAATGGCAACCAATATGAAGGTTAGGGTCACCAGTGGCCTGGGTTTGAACCTGACTGCACATCCTAGAGAAGTCAATTCACCTGCCCGAGCCTGGCTTTCCTTACCTTCAGCCTAGAATTCCCAGTGCCTGCCTGAAACTGGAAGATCAGATGAAATGAGATATGGAGGTGTACCTACACATTGCTCAGCAAGTCACAAATGTTAGTGACTGTATTAGCTAGTTTTGTGTGTCAGCTTGACACAAGCTGGAGTTATCACAGAGAAAAGAGCCTCCCTTGAGAAAATGAAATCCAGCTGTAAGGCATTTTCTCAATTAGTGATCAAGTGGGGAAGGCCCAGTCCATTGTGGGTGAAGCCATCCCTTGGCTGGTAGTCCTGGGTTCTATAAGAAGGTAAGTTGAGCAAGCCAGGGGAAGCAATCCAGTAAGTAACATCCCTCCATGGCCTCTGCATCAGCTCCTGCCTCCAAGTTCCTGCCCTGTGTGAGTTCCAGTCCTGACTTCCTTTGAGGATGAACAGCAATGTGGAAGTGTAAGATGAATAAACCCTTTCCTCCCCAACTTGCTTCTCGGTCATGATGTTTTGTGGAGAAATACAAACCCTGATTAAGACAGCAATGCTCCTGTTCCGTGACTGTTTCCAAATGGGGACCTGAGAGTTCATTACAGCCAAATAAACTAGTGAGGAAACTGAGTCCAGGCAACCAGGACAGGATTTCTCTCTTCCAGCACCGCCTGATGCCTCCCACAACGGAATCTCCATGCTTCGCCTTGATAAGGTTTCATCCCACATAAGACACAATCCCAGTTATCCCGGAGAGGGGATAGCAGCTCATGAGGTAGTGCTTGCAGCCTGACGTCTCCTGTGAGTTGAAAATAAATCCCTGCCCCTATCTGGGCTGGGTTTTCTCTAGTCCTAGCAGAACCCCACGTCTGTCCTACTGACCCTCAGCAGATTTATTTGGTATGAACTTTTGAATGTGGCCCTGCTGCTGAAGACGAGAGAAAGAGGGCACACTGCCAACAGTGTTCAAGTCACAATGTGGGGGGAAAAAAAGAAATCAGAGGAGAGGGTGGGGCATGAGGAGAGATCAGGGTGTATTTTTAGGACTCTGTACAGGCCTGAAGTTCCTTTGATGAGTTTAAAAGTAAAAACATGTGTGCTGCGGTTCTGCTTGATTTAGACATGGTGTGGCTAGGGTGCGGTCAGATTCCTCCCCTGGACTTTCTGATTTGCTGGGGAAAGCCCAAAAAGTCTTCCGAAGAAAGAGATATACTTCGTGTATCCCGCATCCTCCCACACACATGCCTCTCTTTCTTTCTCCTCCGCCTTCCTGTCTCATGTGGAGTACCAGAACAAGCGAGGACCCTGTGTGGTCTGCACCGAACAGAGCTCCAGCCACAGCCTGGGCCCCACCCCAGCAGCTTCAGACAATTCCCTCCAGATGTGTGTGCACTGAGCTGGCCAGGAAGGATGCTGGCAGCCAGGGCTAGAAAGCCTAGCGACTGGTGCCATCCAGGCTCCCAGGCCACACCCACCTACCTCCGCAGACATTCCTTCACAACCTCATCATCTGAGGCCCCAGACAGATTGCAATATCGGGTCTAGGCCCAGCTGCTTGGGCTGTGTGTTCTCACCCAGCTCACTGCTGCTATAGTCACATGGGTGGGGATTGTTCCCTGGTGGAGACTTTACCCAGCTCAGGATCCCAGTTTCAATGGATCGTAAAAGAGTGTAAGCACACATGCCCATAGCCTTCCAGGAGTGGACTGTGGGTTTGAACAGTCAGATGTGCTGGGTCACATTGTGGCAATCAGTTCCCTGCAAACTGCTCTCTACATAGGGCCAGACTTTAGCCTCGTATATTCCTATATATCTTCTTCTCCATTGTAGTATTCTGTTTCTGTTGCTATGAGTAAAATCTCCTAGGCAAGTTATTTTTAGTGAGAAAGGTGGTCTATTGAGCTCAGAGTTCTGGATGTTCAAGGATATCACTCAGCTCAGATAAGAATCTCTTGGCAGATGGTGTCACCATAGCAACAGGATGGGATAGGATGGAGACCACAGTTTAAAGGTTCCACTGCTTCTTTTATCACCATCCCAAGCACCAAGCTACCAAGATATGAGCTCTCAGGGTACAAACTATACCCAGACACAACAGGATTTGTTCCATAGACGTTACCAGCCCAATTCTACCCAGGCTGCAGAGCTAAGAACTATTAAATATTATTCATGGTTGGGGACGGAGCCAAGTGTTTCAAAGGTTCTCGACCTAATCTTATTCGAAGATTTGAAATAAAAGCCCCCACAGATTTGCAAAAGTATCAAAGAAAGTTTATTTCAGGCAAACCAATAGAAAAGACTAGGGAACCCTAGGAGTAAGGGGTACTCAAGGGACCCAGGTTTCAGCTTGGGGTATCTTTTTATGGGTTGTAAAGGAAGGGCAGATTGTTACAAAGGGGTGTGGTTTGGGTGAATCTCCATTTTGATTGAGAAATTAGATCATATAATCACACTGCTCATGTCCCTTCCCAGAATGCATCTCATTTAATCACAAGCATGCCCAAGTATGCATNCTAGTTGGCCATCAGTGGGAAGAGAGGCCCCTTGGTCATGCAGACTTTATATGCCCCAATACAGGGGAACGCCAGGGCCAAGAAGTGGGAGCGGATGGGTAGGGGAGCAGGGCCGGGAGGGGGGAGGGTATAGGGAACTTTCTGGATAACACTTGAAATGTAAATGAAGAAAATATCTAATAAAAGTTGAAAAAAAAAGTTAGCTTTGAGAACAGTTTGCCTTATTCACATGCACCGAAATCTAGTTCTAGCCTGATCAGCCTCCCGCTCTTCTTAGCCAGATTTGTTGGAAATATATTTGAATAAAAACTGCCGAAATCTGGTTATTTTATTGGCACAGAGAAATTTACACTTAATGTTTGGAGAGGAGTATCTGTGCAGTCAATGTTGGTAGGGGTCTCAGACTGCTGGGTGTTTTGCTCACAGAGGGGTGTGTGTGCAAAGTACATGCAGGTGAAGAAGCTAAGCTTCCAAGTGCATTGTTAGAAGAGAAGTGTGCACAACTCAAACTACAACCTGCTGGGCTTGCCTGCCTCATACAGAGGCAACAGAATCAAAAGGAACACCAGGCTGAAGGAAGCCAAAGGCTGGCCACCTCCCTCTGGCACTAATGACACAGCTCCACTAGCAAATGATTGCTGGTCCACCACATCTGAAATAACAGAGGGAAGTTTCAGGCACTCCAGGCTGTTTGCACCACACAGAGATGGGGCACACTAAGAGGGCTTGTGGTTTCAGCACCCACTACCCACGGCCACACACGGCAGGCACAGGCATGCAGGCACAGAAGGTGCGAACAGGGCACAGACTGGCTGTGTCTGCAGTACCTGCTCTTGGATTTCTGCTCCTGTATCTAAGGGCCATGCACACATACTCTGGCACATCCAGAGTCTGACAAGTCAGGGAGATCGGAACATAAGGAAAGGAAGTTAGGAGGCAGAGGGAGGAAGAAAAAAGAGGAGAGACATGGATGGGAAGAAAGGGAAAGGAGGGAGGGAGAAAGGAAGGCCCAGGAGTAGGTCTCTAGGAACCTCAGGGAATGACCAGTCACATTTGAAATTCATAGCCTGTCCTCAATATCTCTCCCATCCTCCCTCTCCCTCTCTTTGTGTGTGTGCACACATATGTATGTATATATGTATGTATGTATGTATGTATGTATGTTGTGTATGCATGTGTGTGAATGTATGTGTATATATATATATATATATATATATATATATATATATATATATATCAAGTATGTGTGAGTTGTGTAGTGTGTGCATGTGTGTGTATGTGTATATGTCAAGTATGTGTATGTTGTGTATTGTTGTGTATGTGTGTATGCATGTGTGTGCATGTGTGTATGTGTATGTCAAGCACATGTGTGTTATATATGTATGTGTATATGTGTATATGTGTCTATGTATGTGTGTGCTGTATATGTGTGTGTGTGTTTTGCATAAATATGGGTGTGCAGATATGTGTGCACATGGAGACTAAAGGAGATTGTCAAATGTCATCCTCTGTCCCTCTACTTCATTACCTTAAACAAAGGGTCTCTCACCAAGCACCCGCCATTTCTGCTGGGCTGACTGGGTAGAGAGCTCTAGGAACCAGTCAGCCTGTCTCTGCCTTCCAAAGCTGGGGTCGCAGACATGCACAGCCATACCTGGCTTTGGTTTTTATGTGGATACGAGGACCTCAAACGTGGGTCCTAGTGTCTATGCTCTTACCCACTGAGCCATCTCACCAGCTCCTAAACGTAACTCTTCTGGGCTATGTGACCCTTTTGCTGTAAAATAGGGATAATATGGTAGCTACCCCACTGAGAAGCACAGAACGTGTCAGACACACAGGAGGGCTTGCAAAATCTGGGATAGAAATGACACAGGGTTGCCAGGAGCTCACAAGAAGCCACTTAAGTCCCACGCTGGGCTCACAGTAAAGGCTTAAAGGACAGCTGATGATGATGTTTTTTGTAAGACTCTCATTACTGACATGTGTTAGGCCCTGCCCCAGGTGCCATGTTTGTCCTCTATCTCATCTCGTCCCCAACCCCCCCCCACAAGTGGCTAAAATCAAACGATATAGATGGTTCGGGAGGACCAGAGAGTCAGGAATTTTTCTTCTTTTCAAGGGCACACAGCTGATGAGAGAGGCAAGGTCATAACAAAGGCCTCCAGAGTCAAGAGCTCTTCCATGACCCACAGTTGGGCAGGGCATTCAGAGTGAAAATGTGATGACCTTAGTAACCCAAATTCATTGAGCACTTACTGCACGGCAGACCCCACAGTCAGGTGGTTCTCAACCTGTGGGTCACGACTACATAGGGTCGCCTACCAGCTATCCTGTGTGTCAGTTACTTACATTATGATTCCTAACTGTAGCAAAATTACAAATCTAGGAAGCAGCAATGAAAAGACTTTATGGTTGGGGGCGTTCAGCACAACATGAGAACCCCCATGTTGTATTAAAGGGTCATAGCATTAGGAAAGTTGTGAATCATTGTTCTATGTGGAGTGGCTGTTTGTTGCTTATGACCTTGAATTCTCACGAATTCATGAGACCATTGTTGTTGTTTTTGTTGTTGTTGTTGTTGCTGTTGCTGTTGTCTTTTTTTTAAATGAGCAACTAGTATATAGTATGCTGAGCCCTTTCTGCCCACCAGGCACTATACGGACTGTTTCCTGTGTGCGTGACCTTGAATCCTCATGAGCTCATGAAATGAGTGTCATTGCTGTGATTGTTGTCTTTCGCCTTTTAATGGGCAACTGGTGTACAGACCGATTAAGCAACCTACCCGTGGTCAGTTGGCAAGCGAAGGATCTGCTGTCCCCGGAGACACAGCGTCAACCACGCAGGGAGACAGAGAGCAGCCTCAGATGGTGATACCGAGCTGTCTGGAAGATATATTTTTAAAACGTATTTTTAGGACGAGGCAAGGTGTAGAAGAGTCTCTATAATTCGCTGTATTTTAAGCTGTATTTTTAAAGGGAGACATATGGCCGTACGTGTTTGTAGCCTCACAGTATGTAGAAAGCTGTGCAGGAAGCCCGTGTACTAATTGTTGCCTGGGGGAAGTCTCTGGGAGGCCAGGGTTGGAGTGGGGGAGAGCCACGCTTTTACACCCTTTACATTTTTTATATCTGCCTTTAAAAAATATGGATGTGTGGGTCCCCTGTTCGGCATTTCTAAATTATTCTCATTACTCTGTCAGCTTCTTGAAAACACTGTCATGACTAAGGTTCCTCAGGAGGGCTCCAGGAGGAAGCAGGTGACAACGGAAGACCTACCTCCCAAAGATGGGGAGCAGAGGGCACAGCCTGTGCTCTGGGGTCCAGTCCCCTTCCAGTCAGCCAAGGCTTTTAGGTCTTTATCCTGCCCTCAGGTAGGAGACTCCTTGGGAAGCACTAACCTTCTGTAGCTCACTGCTGCCTCCCCCAGGCAGAGATGGACAATGGCTACCACTTGCCATTTCAGGTTTTTCTATGGGCCTTTAAAAGAGCTCCACATTCACCTGCCCACCCCAGGTCTCTGCAAGCTACCACTCAGCACTTGTGGCCAAGAGTGACTCCTCCTCTCTCCTGCCCCTTCTCTTAGGTTCCCAACCATCTTCCCTCGGATGCAAGGACTCAAGCCCGATCGATGCACCTGCTGGGATTGGATGACACTTTCTCGTCCACTTCAGAGGTTCCTCTTGGAGCAGCAATCTCTACGGTCAGCCTCTCCCTGGGTGAAATGTTAAAATGCAAGCTCAAAACCCACCTCTCAGAGGCAGCTTGCCTCAGTGGTCCAAAGCCACCTAAAAGCGCACGTACTTAAGCGTCCTCTATCCCCATTCCGGTGCAAGTGTCAGGTGGTCTCCAGAACAACCCAGTCTGGTTGGAAATTGGAAATCCCGAGATTCTGTTCCCACCTAGGATGGGGCTGAGGCGGGGCTGGAAATAAGGCTGTTGGACCGAGGCTTCTAAGTTTTCACCCCGAATAGACAGCAGCAACTGTAGAATGGATGTGGGGGTGGGAAAATCACGCGCTGGAACACAGGTCTCCTCTGGAGAAAAGATACCAGACTCAAACTAAGTCCTCGGTTGACCAGCAGTAAAAGATAGGAAGGGGGAGGGGTAACAAGAGAGAGAAAGGTAGGAGAAGCAAGAGAGAAAAAGTAGCTTTCTCTGGCAAGACAACTGAAGGGACCTAATTGAGTTAGGCACAGAGTTCCAGAATCCAGTGAGCCCAGGAAGAGAAACCAGGAGACCTGGAGCTTTAGGAGTGGCCACAGGGCAGCAGGCAGTGCTACAGAGCCACTCTCCAGACTCGCAAACTGAGGCCAGAAGGTAACGAATCTCATCAGAGTTCCCAACTGTGACAGCATGCATTGGCGGACCGGGTTGGAATGTGCACACAACACAGAGGCCAGTCTGTGCTGCTCCAAGAGGGGCTGCAGCGGCGGCGGCGAGGCTAAGCTCACCAGGCTGGGGAGGCTAGAGGACGGCCGCGTGACCACAGCGCCCCCTGGCGGCGGCAGGAATCGTCGCGCAGAGACATGTGCACAGGGACAGAGAATAAGGCAGCCTCAGATACCTCACTGCAACTCTAGAGTCTGAAAAGGGCCAGCTAGGTGACATCAAACCTTTTACTGTCGCTCGGGTCAGACTCAGCACCATCCCTATGTGGTTGAGGTAACTGAAGGTAAGGAATTATCCAGTCCTACGAAGGTAAAATTTAAACATCACAGTCCTGATCCGAAGAGAATAAAAGAAAAACTAAACTCACTTTAACCCTAGACCTCAGCTTGAGTGCAAGGGCAAAAACTTGAGACTCCAGCTCTTCGGAGCCTGGCGTCGGGGATCGGGACATGAATCCAGAGATCTAGCAGGGCTTACCACAGTAAATTGACCAGGGTCCAGGGATGCCCTTTCCAGGCGAGTGGTATGGGAACCCAGGCAAAGTCTGTGACAGCCCCGAGACTTAAAAGGGAAGAATCTCTGGAGACTCTTAAGAGGAAAAGTGGGGGGTTGGGGGGGTTATTTCTCACTGCTGCCACTACCCTGAGGAACAAGGCCAGATATTTGCTTCTTAAATCTAATTACTTGTGCATTTCTGTCCTTGACTATATGGGGACACACCCACCTTCACATACTCAAAATTGAATAGGCATGTGTCCACACTCATATGAGTTCTCCCCTTTGTGATGTGTGGCTAGATCTTGGTGCAAGGCATGCTGGGGATTTTGTTTCTGTGGAGCAGTGAAGACCGAAATACTATAAAACTGGCAAGAAGTCATAGGCTGGGTGGGCGGAGGGGACACCTCTGAAAGTCTTTCTAGAATAGGCTGTTCCTCCTCCTCGCCCCAGGGTCTGGTCACTGAAGCTCTCCCTGCTTAAGCTGCTCTGTGCCCAAACCTTCCAACAAACAATCAGACTCTTCAGTTTTCTCAAGGAAGCTTTCCTGAGTGCTGTGCAAAGCTCTAAAGCTGGGGCTCAAGGGATGGTTCAGTGGTGAAGAGCATTTGTTCTTACAGACAACCAGGGTTCTGTTCCCAGCACCCACAGGGTGGCTAACAACCATCTGTATCTCTACTACCAGGGCATCTGACACTAGCTCTACACATGGCACACATGCATGCATGAAAGTAAACCACTGGCACATTATATATGTATAAGTACATATATGCACGTATATATCTAATATCAGAGGAGGAGGAGGAAAAGAAAAGGAAGAAAGCCCCAAGGCTGCCAGAGCTAGATAGCTTATGTGGAGTCCCCAACAAGTACAGGAGACACCAAGCTGAGGGTGCAGGTGAAACCGCAGGAACATGGGTGAAGGCCTAAGGGGTAATGACAAAAGGAAGAAAAATATCTTCAAAGTGTGTGTGTGTGTGTGTGTGTGTGTGTGTGTGTGTGTGTGTGTGTGGAAAGCATGCAGAAAAGCACAAGTAATTAGATTTAAGCCATTCTAAGGCAACAGGAAAGAAGGCCTCAGGAATGGAGTCCCTTGAAGGACACGAGGATAGAGCATTTCTCCACACACTTCTAGGCTCCACTGGCAGCTCTGGGGGTGTGGGGAGAGCTTATGTGAACCCTTTTTCTATTTTCCATATTCTGGATGCTTTAACATTTGGAGAGCCAGCCCCTCTGAGAGCCAGCCCATTTCTAAGGATAGTTAAGCCACTGCACCTTTGATACAAACCAACCAACCCACACCCCATCACACTCCTTTCTCAGACCAAGCAATACCCCAGAGTCAAATACTCCCATTTTTTTTCAAACTATTCAATATTTAGCTAACTTAGTGCATCCACTTGCCCTCCCACTCCTTCAGGAACTCCCCACCCTCTTGCCCTCTTCTCCCTTGCTTCTTTGGCCTCCAAATCAATCCTGATGTTTCCAGAATCCCATCCATCCTGAGCCTAGGGATCCACGAATGTGGTTGTCTTACTTTTAACAGTCACTTCCGTATTTGGATGTCTGTCTCTCACCATATCTTGTTTAAAAATAATAATAATAAATCCTGGATGCATATTAACAATTGGCTTGTGTGAACAAGCTTACATGGACTAAGAGACCCACAATGGAGACAGGCCCAGAACAGAAAGACAGCAGGTTCCTGGCAGAGATGATGCATAGGCAAGGTGAACCTGGGCTGTCAGGACTGGTCACTGGGTAGCTGACATCAGAGGTAAAGAAGGCCTGGCATGAGGAAGGCAGAGAGGTTCCTCTGCATCCCGTGTGCTTGTCCATCTTCCTCTCTCACCATTGATCCTTCAGTGCCTGCCATAACAACAGTTTCCTGGAGAGACGTGAATTGCCTTGGTAGTTTGTGAATTAGTGAAAGGATGGGTGGGTGAATGAATAGCATAAGGTTGATCCCGTGTTGGGCGCTACCTAAGGGGCATGGCAGACAGAGAAGCAAACCACAAAGAGGTAAGAATTAAAACTGGGCTCAGACTGACCTTGTTGACCTGGCTCAAGACTTCCAGGAATCTGTTCCCAGGTGTTTTAATTGGCACCAGTATAATTAGGGGGAAAAACGTTCCTGGTATAATTACAATTCCTAGTACACAGGGAAGCTTAATTACATCAAAACTTGACTTGAGGAACATGTCATTTCTTCCAAGAAAATGGGTTCTAGAGATAGTCTGTCTACCTATACTGGGCTAAGAACCTATGGAAGGGTTTGGCCTGATCTCCATCATACAGATATAATAGAGGTCATTTGGGCTATTGACCAAATAGCTAGGTCCTAGTTGTGGGAGCTTGGGGGAGCCTCTGCCTATACAGGTAATTTAAGAGTCATTTAGGCTATTGGGTATCTCTGGTCCCACTTGTGGGATCTTGGGGATCCCCTGGCTTTAGGGGTCATTTAGATTACTAGCCATCTCCAGTCCTGGTTATAGGGACTCAATATGGCCCAACACAGATAATCAGGCTTTTAATCACTTTCAATTTCCACCTTTCTAGATGAAAGAATATTTCATTTTTACCATTGGAAAGACTGTAATGTGTGCTTAACATTCCTGATTTCTCTGGAGAACTGTGGACTCAAGGACTTTTGTGCTATGCTCCTAACCCCCTTCATTCAGCCAAGGCTCCCTTCAAGTACTGAACAGGTATGAACCAGTGTGGGGAGTTCAAAGATTGGGGACTCATACTGTACAGGACCCAAAAGCCTAAACCCAAACAGCAAAGAAGAGCCATGACCCTCCCCTATGCGTCCGAGTGTTCTAGATTTGTCCTCTAGAACGGCCACCTAAGCAAATGGCCTTAAAGTCTGCACTGCCTTTGGGGTATCTTTATGGGTCATAATCAGAAATGCATATGTTGCCACTAATTTCCAGCAGGTGGCAGTAAAGAGACCTAGAGTAAGAAAACCAATACACTGACAATTTTCCCTAAGGTGGAAGCAACTGTCAGGAGAAAAGGGGGATTCTCATCTGGTATGTTTAAGTTGCTGTCTGATTTTATCCTTCCTCTATTTATTTGTCCCAGGCTCAAAAGCATGCCCTGCTCCAGACTTCCAGAACATATGCAGAAGAAAAAGAGAAGTCAGTATTTTGGCTTCTCTAGGTACTTCCTGGGGTTTCTCTCCAGACCTAGGCACTAATATGAATGGCCATTCAGGAAGCCATAGCAACCAGGTAAACTTCAAGCAAGCCAGGGTAAAGATTCTGCAACTCCACACGCAGACACCAGGGGGCACGAGAAAGGCATCTCCTGAAAAGAACAAGCCTAGCCACTTATTAACAGTCCCTCTACCACCCAGAGAGGACATATCCCCAGGAAAGGTTTGAGGGGTCTTAGCATCTTGGCTTATTGATAGAAGCCTTCATCTGCCCATGAACCAATCTCTAAGCATGAGGAGAGGAGGATTTTCAGATGCTCGGATCACAGCAAAGGCTCCAGAGACACGTAAATAAAGATATAAACATGGCAAACAGTGAGTAAATAAAACTCCAGAAACCAGCCCTGAGGCAATACAGATGGCTGAACTCGTGACAAGGAAGTCAAAATAACCATGCTCAACTCTCATAAAGCTGGAAAGGAACGTAACAGACAACTAAAGAAAGCCATGAGCGGAAATTAGAAGACCCACCCCCCCAAAAAAAAAAAAGAATTCAAATCCTGGAGCTGAAAAATGCTGTAACTGAAATGGAAAAAAATACTAAGTATCATTCGTGGTTAAAATGATTCAGTAGCAGGTGGATCGACTCACTTGAAGACTGAGCTGAGGGCGGGAGAAGAAAGAAGGAAGGAAACTGAGAAGAGCTTAGGGGCTTTAGGAGGCTTCACCAAGATCCACTAAACCAATACATAAACTATAGAAATCGAGAGAGAGAGAGAGAGAGAGAGAGAGAGAGACTAAGACAGGTGAAGAACTAATGACCCTAAACTTCCAAAATCTGAGGAAGAAGCTAAACACACAAACTGAAGTTCAGTGAAGCACACAGAGTCCTACATCTATAGCCACACTACAATCAGACTAGAAGAGTCAACGATTCAGAGACGATATTAAGAAACAGCAAAAGAAAAAAAAGAAAGCAATTCATCACATCCAAAGAAGCTTCTATAAGGCTATCAGCAGTAACCTTGTAGGGTGTGAAGCAATGGCAAGATACATCCAAAACACCAGAGCTGGCAAAAAAAAAAAAAAAAAAAAAGTAAATGTGAATGTTTTCATGTAAACAAAACCTGAGTTCATTCAACCTGAAGCCATTTGATAAAATAAACATGTCACATTCATGGACCTAAAATATTTATATTGCTAAGTTGGCAATTTTACAGAGAAGTTGGTCAAGAAAATTCGGTGTGTACACGAGACGGAGTTTTGTTCAGTTACAAGGAAGAACAGAGTTATATTGCTAACAGAAATATTGATGGAACAGGGAGTCATCCTGAAAGCAGGAGAGACACTGATTGGGAGGGGGAAAGCAAGGGTCGAGAAAGAGGAAGGATGAAAAGGGAAGAGAGGGAGGGATGAAGAAAGTGTAATGGTGCATACATATGAAGACGGCATGATTAGAGCGACTGCTAGACATACTATCAAATTTTAAGAACACAAAAAAAAGATATAACAAGAATACAAATCAATGTGATTCCCCCATCAAAACCCCATTACAAACAGAAAATTCCATTTTACTATGTGTATGGAATCAGGAAGAACTCTCCAATAAGCCCGAAATTGAAAAACCATTCCAGAAAATCCATACTCGCTGGCGTGAAACGTATGGCAAAGCTCCAGCTGGTTGAGGGACCATATATAACGGCAGAATAAAACCCTAGGGACATATATAATGGCAGAATAAAACAGGGCCCCTAGAACTGTGACATCCCAAAACTCACCTGTTGGGACCTGTTGAATATTTAAGCCCTAAATTCCTATCTCCCTATCTCCCAACTGGAAAGGGATAAAAGGAATAAAATGAGACATCTGTATAAGGCAAGACCCTAGAGCTCCTCACCCAGCAGTGCTCCTCACCCAGCAGTGCTCCTCACCCTGGGGGCATTGACACTTTAGGGGGAGTCTAGACCCTAGAGCAGTGCTCCTCACCCTGTGGACATCGACACTTTAGGGGAGTCTAGACCCTAGAGCAGTGCTCCTCACCCTGTGGGTATCGACACTTTAGGGGGAGTCTAGCAACTTTTTCACAGGGGTCACCCAAAACCATCAGAAAACAAATTTACATCACAATTCACAAGAGTAGCAAGATTACAATTATGAAATAGCAATGGAATCATTTTGTGGTTGGTGGTCACCACAGCATGAGGAACTGTATTGAAGAGTTTCAGCATTAGGAAGGCTGAGAACCACTGAGCTAGAACAGCAGGACTAGTGTTCACAAGTCTCTCTCTCTCTCTCTCTCTCTCTCTCTCTCTCTCTCTCTCTCTCTCTCTCCCTCCCTCCCTCCTACCCTGTACATACACAACATAAAGGTATATGAGGATACAATAAATAAGAACAAAGACTGTCCACAAGCCAAGAAGAGAAGCCTCAGCAGAAGGAAACCCTGGTTCATATTTTGATCTTGAACTCCTGCCTCCAGAACTCTAAGACCCCCAGTCTGTGGCCTTCTGCTATAAGCCAAACAACTAATATGCTTGCTGTACACTATACACAAAAACAAACAGACCAGGGGAAATTGTTCAGTGGATAGAGTATAGATGGACCTGCACTTGAATCCTGTACTGGCTAGTTTTGTGTCAACTTGACACAGGCTGGAATTATCACAGAGAAAGTAGCTTCAATTGGGGAAATGCTTCCACAAGATCCAGCTGTAAGGCATTTTCTCAATTAGTGATCAATGAGGGAGGGCCCATTGTGGGTGGTGCCATCCCTGGGCTGGTAGTCCTGGGTTCTATAAGAAAGCAAGCTGAGCAAGCCAGGGGAAGCAAGCCAGTAAGGAACATCCCTCCATGGCTTCTGCATCAGCTCCTGTTTCCTGACCTGCTTGAGTTCCAGTCCTGACTTCCTTTGGTGATAACAGCAATGTGGAAATGTAAGCTGAATAAACCCTTTCCTCCCCAATCTGCTTCTTGGTCATGATGTTTTGTCTAGGAATAGAAACCTTGACTAAGACAAATCCCTAGTACCCCCTGTATGTAAAAGCCTGGTGTGGTGTGCATGTTTATAACCCCAACACTGAGGGTCAGGGTGTTAGGAAGACAAGCAGACCCTGTGTTTCACTGGCTGAATTAGTCAGCTCCAATTCGGGGAGAGACCCTGTCTATAAAAACAAATCAGATATAAATTGGTCATGGAAAGCATCTAACATTAAACACATGCATGTGCATATAGCACACAAATACATATGCATGTGCACGCGCACGCACGCGTGCACACACAGACACACACACACATGCACTTAGACACTAAACTAACTCCAATGGATTGAAGACTTAAACCCAAGAATCTTCCAGTAGACACATTTCCAGGTTAGTCTGTGAAGACATACCCAGAGAAGTTTAACCAAGGTTGAAGATCCACTTTGAATGTGAGTGGCACCACACCACAGGCTTGGGACCTGGGCTGAATTAAAAGGGAAAATGATATAGCACAGTAAGGACTGGCACTCACCTCTCTGCTTCCTGACTGTGGACACAATGTGGCCAGCATCATATCCTCTTAATGCCAAGCCTTGCATGCCGTGTTGGACCACAGTCTCTTAATCATGGAGTCAGAAGGACCCCTTCTTTGTTTGCAATGTTTCTTCTTTGGTATTTCCTTATAACAACAAGAAGAGTAGGTAGATACACTTGCAAAGAGCGACACAATAGATCAGAGACGACCAGAAAAGATGTACGGAACAGGGGGACACCAGGAGAGAACTCTGAACATAGCCACCGCTTTTCTCAGTGAACCCAGGGACCTTACAATCTGAGGACACCCACAAGCAACCCAGGAGCAGGAAAAACAAGGAAGAGAGAGTGAAAGAGAATAGGTTCAAGTGAACTTTATCCCCAACTTGAAGGGTCCTACAATAGCGGGTGAGACCAGAGAACCAAAGAAACGTCCATGTGCAGAGATGCAGCTGGGAGACTAGGTGGCAGAATAAAGCCTGTGATCTTAAATAAGGGGGGTGTGGGGGGGAAATAATCTTAATACCTACCAGAGGTGGCTAAGAGGGGGTTAGATGAGATTCTCCATTCTTGTTTGCAAAACGGACACTGAGCATGCACAAATTAGTGGCTCCTTGGAAAAGGGTTGGTGGGAGTGTCCGGAACCAAGGTGTTGAATAAGTCTGTACTTCAGCCCACGCCATACCCCTTCCCTGTGCCCTGGGATTCCGTCCATTTTCAGAGCATCTGCTCCTGCAGCGGAGCAGCAAGGGAAAATCTTGTTTCCTTTAATAAATAAGATCCTATCTCCTCTCCTCACCCTGGCCTCAGGCTGATTCTGGCAACGCTAACTCCTCAGCAGTTTTGTTGTGTGGGTGTGTTTTGATAAACAGGTGCCTTTCCCCAGACTCCTATTAAACAGACAGCTCTTCTTCAGCTGGGCTCTGAGCATGTCTGAGAAACAAAGCTGCAGATTAAAATGACCTCTGACATCATTCGGAGAGTGGGACCAATTTCACCCAGGTCTGTGTCACAGAACGAGTGAGAAGGGAAGTGGTATCGTCCTACCGCCACCGCTCCTGACGCTACTAAGCCAGTTGGATGACCCTAGACTCACATCCAATGGATTGTACTATCATGAGCAGTAATGGGTACTCTCAGAGTCACAGCGGGGTCCACTCCAAACTGACATCCCTGGGTCACACTCTCACCCGTATCCAGGGTGTTGGGGGGACTCCATGTTGTTCCTTCTGAGTCATAAAACGGATAGAGCCTGGGCTGAAGCCGGCATGTGCTGTGACTGTTAACTAGGTAAATAACATCTCAGAAGCAGACATCTAGAAAATGAGCCAGTCTGCCTCAGCAAGGCTTGTCACCAAGGAGCAGGCTTGTTCTCAGAACACTCCAGCATCCCATGGGGAGGGGGAAAACACCCGACTCTGGGCTGACTGACTGACTGACTCAGAACAGGTTTGCCAGATCCATAGTGGGAACTACCCACGCTATTCATAGCACCCCGGGCCTAGCCCCACAGGTCTCAAAGTCCCCCACACAAGCTCCTACTTACCCAAGATCCAGAAAAGTCACCCCAGAAGGAGGCTTTCAGATGAGACGGTGCCCATGGCCCCTTAAACAGCAGAGGGATTTGGATGTAGACACAGAACTGGGTGTTTTTTATTTCTCAGTCCAGCATGAATGAGATTCTTTCACATAGGCTGGTCAGCATACACACTGGGCAGAACAGGGGCATGTCATGTGTTGGAGAAAAGGGTCCTCCCCGGTGGGGATGATCAACAGAGAAGTTTCTACCTCTGGGATGGCCCAGTGGCTGTAGTGGCTTTCTGAATAATGGCAGCACAAAAGCCAAGAAGAATCCACAGGCAGAGCTTCAATCCCACCCCAGAGCAAAGCCTGTCTTGGTTCATTGCATGCTGGCTGTGCTCCCTGGAGAAAGACCATCCCTTCACCCCTTCTGTAAAATGAAGACAAGAAGCTCCTTTGGGAGGAGTGAACACTAGTCCCAAATGCAAATAAACCTTTCCCATAATTGCTGTAGCCTCACAGTGGCATGATGTGACTCTGTTTGGGCCAGTAGGGACTTTAACAGCCTAAGAGACTTGAAATATGCTCACAAGGTTGGGCTCACTTTCCTAGGTTGCTGTGACCGCCCCAAGATGTGTGTCTGTGAAAAGACGCAACGTACAACGTACGCCTCCAGTATGGGACCCAGACCCACACAGGCTGAGGAGACCTCAGTTGGTCTATGCCCAGAAGCAAGGTGCCCCAGGTGGACTGCGGGTAAGGGAAGGATGCCGTAGCTGTCTGATACACCTTTCTCTTAGGACAGATTGTAGAATTACAATAATATATGTAAATCCTATGAGCACAAAGGAGTACCAAGTTGTCATCATCAGTATGCGATTCTCTCCGTCTAGAGTGCCCAGGATAAGGTACTGAGACTGAGAATCTAATGATGCATGTCCTACTTAATGAGTTAGGTTTTCCGTTGATTTCAAAATCAAAGACTAAATTCTGTTTGGCCAGTGACCCAGGCCTCAGGTTTCACTGAACGATGGTCACTTCTCCCAGCCTCCACCTCTCTCCCACACTGTGAGTTTCTGATCAGAAATGTTTGGAGCTCCACACTGTTACATAAGCTGTTCCCTCTGGCCACAGTTCCCTTCTCCCGGGGCCGGCCTGCTGGACTCACACCCTCTCTGTGTGTGCTCCTCCAGCACTTGAGCTAAGGAAACATCCACCCTCATATACAGACTCTGCTCACCTTCACCAACCCTAAGCTAGATCAGAGTAAGGAGGAAGAGGAATTGGTTGGGCTTAAGATATCCCTTTGTCAATCACACAGGCATCTCCTGCTCAGTGCTCCCCTTGGTTCTCTGCAAAGGGGACAGACAGGCCAACAGAAAAGACTCCAGGATTCAGCCTTCTCAAGTAAGAAACTCTTACCTGAGTCTCCCCCTGAAATGGTCACCAGGGCCATCATGCTTCTTGGGAAGGTCTAGAACCCTGAGTGGTAGTACCCAACACACACACACACACACACACACACACACACACACACACACACACACCTTGTGACTCTAACCAGCCCAAAAATCTTTGATGGGAATAGGTATTGCTCTGTGTCAGCCCTGCAGGCACAGTACTCAATGAAGAGGGAAGGGTGTCCGTATTTATGGGCTATGTCCCCATGTCATTTGCTCAACACTACATCTGTGTGTACCATCCTATCATCTGTGTGTGTGTGTGTGTGTGTGTGTGTGTGTGTGTGTGTGTGTGTTCCTGCCACAGTCAGCAGAGAGTATCCAGAGTCTAGCTTGCACTTCATTCACTAACTCATATCTTTTCTGTTTCTGGACCCCAGAACCACACCTACTCAGACACCTCTCTGTAGTCCCAGGAGAGCCAGCTCCCAACACCAGTACATCAAAGCCCTCCTCTGACTCCTACCTGCCATTGCAGCCCTGCCTTCCAGGCTCCAAATTCCTGTTAGGCTCAATGCAAGCCCAGCTCTGTCATCCTGACATCCTTTCATCCTGGCCTCCCTCATCAGTATTCTCTGCCCCGACTCTACCCTGCAATCCTGTAACCCCACCCACCACACCTTACACTGATATGACTCCCTAGCCGACTCCCCCATAAGCAGCTGATGGAGAGAGTAAGCCTTACAGAGGCTAACCTGGTTTCAGAGTAGACATAGCATCCTCTCAGACTAGCAAAAGTAAGACACTACCAAGTGCAAATGAGGACACAGGAAAAGTGGCGCTACCCTAAGCTGCAGGTAAGGTACCCCAGGCTGCAGGTGGGGTACCCCAGGCTGCAGGTGAGGTACCCCAGGCTGCAGGTGGGGTACAATCGGCACAGTCTTTCTGAACAGTGGCTTCCATTCCAACTGTGAATACCATCCCATGGCAATGTCCAGATGGCCTCCGTGCCTGGGATCTCTGTAGACCCCTTCACATATGCACACATAATGCATACAGAAGGTTGCACCCTGCAGCTTTGATTCAAAGAGCAAAGGGAATTGGGAACTAACCCACACATCCATTAACAGAATGATTTTTTTTTAAGTTTAGAACATGATCGTTTAAAAAAAAAATCAACTAGAATTGCCAGTTTGGACACAGAGCCAGAGATCACATTGTCGAATGAAATAAAGCAAGTTGCAGAGTGTTGTGAATAGCATAATGCCATTTGTAAACTCAAAAACACACACACACAGGGACGCCATTGTTGCCTATGGATATGTGAGCGCCTGTGAACGGCTTTTCTTTTTTCCAGGGCTGACTACATCAAACTCATTATAGAGGATACTGCTGGGAGGAAGAGAGGGAATTAGGATTTAGAGAGATGGAGACCTAAGATTTATCTGCTATATTCTGAATTTCTTTATGGGCAATGGAGTCCTTTAGACATATAATACCTATGCAATTTGGGGAAACAGCTAAATGTTAACAGGGAGAAGAGGAGAATTGTTATTTTTGGTGTGATGCTTTTTTTTTAGTTTTATTTTTAAATGACCAGGAGAACTCTTCCACCAGCCCCCTGGTTGTTTGACTCTAGCTAGAAAGGGCCGTGATTGGAAAGCGCTTCTTTGAGAGAGAAAAGGCACGATTCAAAGCTTGGGAGGCACAGAGTGGATTCCTGTATCCAAAGGCGACTAAACTACAGAGGAAAATCACCAGCCAATAGAAACGTTCCCATTTTAATAGTGATGGACACTAATCAAAACCAGCTCCAACTCTGAAATATATTAAGGACCCAATTAATAACTTTGATTGAAGCAATTACTTAACATTGGAATTTGCTAAGCGAGGAGAATGGAGAGGTAGTTATTAGCACAGTCATGTGTGTCACCTGGCAGGATGTGGGAGTCCTGTGGATGGAGAATGACATACGTACAGTGGAAAGTAACTTGCTTCCCTTCAGACTTCCTTCTGCTAAGTGGGAAAGCTGCTCTTTGTCCAGACAGAATCCACAGGGCCATGTCCTACAGAAACACACATACATACAGCTCTCTGTCTCATCTCAGAGTCTAGAATTACTAAATTTTTTTCAGCATAATATTTTTATTGATTATTTGGGAATTTCACATTTTCCACTGTGTCTTTAATACAAGTTTGCTGAGCGTGTGATTTGGCCCCTTCTGTGTGCCCTAGAACATGACCCCAAGTCAAGGGTTCGAGTGCAAATTACTTACCCAAAAGATCACCAGTAGAGAAATAGGCAAAGTGATTCTGGGGAGGCATCTAGGAAAAAAATGGGCTCCTAGAACAGCCACAACAGAGGTAATATGATAAAAAGAGTGTCTCATGGTCCTAACCCCCAGGACCTATATCTAGGTGATATTACATGGCAAAGAGGAATTGAAATTGAAGATGGGATCAGGACTCTGTGACCAGCTAGTCTCAGGATGGAGAGATTATCCTGGAATGCCCTGAGTAGGGAGAGAGAAGAGGGTCTGAGGATGTAGAGAGATGCAACTGTACTACCGGCTTTGCAGATGGAGAGAAGTCACGGGCTAAGGAAGGAAGCCAGCCAGTGAATGCTAGAAATAGCAGAGAATGGACCTCCTGCAATACCCCACATTGGCTTGGATCTGCAGAGACTGCAAGTGGTACTGTACATTTTCAGTCACTAAGTCTCATCAGCACGCAGTGATAGAATCAAGCCGCGGGAGACTTCGGGAAATGTCGTCAAGCACTAGAGAGCTTGACATAATGCCTGATGTGGGAGATACTCCCTATGTTTTCAATCATTGCGATGAGAGGCACCCCATGCAGCTGGGGCAGGACAGGGGTGTGGTCTTCCATGCTTCCAGAGATGCTGCTGGGCTCATTGGGCATAGAGCTGCAGCTGTCCTTGGAAGCCCGCAAGGCCTCACTGAACAGTATGGTTTGAAGAACATAGGAAATACGCCGCTCACATCAACCAAATCCACAACACTGAAGTCCTGTAGTAAAACCTCTAGGTTCTAGACTGGGGACAAGGCTAAGAGGCAACTCCTATGATCTCAGACTCCACATGTCCTCGCTGAATACTTAATAATCTCAAACTTGTCTACACGTTCAAGGTAAAGACAAGGGCTCTGAGTCTGGGCAAATGGGTCTGGGCAAATGGGCCCTGGATTAGAGAAGCTTGCAGAGAGCCCAGGAGAGACCCCTGAGAGAGCATGAGTGTGGTGGGCTGGCCAAAGCTGAGCTCAGTGGATGGTAATAACACTCACAGCTGAGCCAGAGAGGCATCTCTGAAGAATGGCGCCTCTGAAGTTGGACTAACTTGAGGACCAGGAGCCAGGCCTTTATAACTACTCCCCGCAGAACATCAGTCAGTCATTAGTTATAGCAGACTCAGCCTTGAGGGACCTGAGACCAAAGGTTCCTATGGACAAAAGCAATTTCTAATGGGGATCACAGCTGAGGTGATATTCCAGCACCCGGGCACTAGGGGCAGGGTCCTAAAGACGGGTTATGTGCAGAAGCCAGGATACAGAAGCTCTTGGCTGATGGAGGATGTCTACAATGGAATTTACTGAGCAAGGGAGAATTTCCTTGCCTCTTCCAGTCCTAGCTGATTGGCCCTAGGCCCTCCATACCCCCCTAGAATCCCATAAGGGCCCTGCCTCCCTATCCTCAGGCCCCACGGGACCTGAGTAAGCTGCCCTGTCCCCTGCAGTGAAGCGAACACAGACATCAAAGCTGCACCTTCCGGGCTTTCAAGCAGCTTTGAAAAGCATTTATAAAAAAGGATGAGCCCACAAAGATGAAAGGTCCTCCTATTGAGGAATCCGAGGGTCTCTACAGCATCAGAAACCAGGTGGGTGGGCTCAGGGATGTGGGAACAAAGCAGAGTGCTTTTGTGCACCCAGCGGTGAAAATGAAAACCCAGAAAGAGGGACGCACAGAACAAAATCTGTGCAGAATCTAAGCGCTGAAATCTTAGTCCTGGAGCCTCTGAAGCATTCAGGGGGGGAGCATGCCGAGTCCCAGCTGGGATCCAGAAGCAAGCAGAGGTCCAGGAGGAAATAGACAACCTGCGCTGACTCACTGCATCAGATATTCCTACAGAAGGATTTATGGGCACCTACTAAGTGTCAGGCACTGCCAGGTGCCAAAGTATAGTGGAAAAGGATAGGCCTAGCCCACCTTAGGGGTGCTGCCAGCTTGCTGGGGAGACAAAGTGCAAAAGGAGAGTGTGGAGAGTGTGTTAAAAGATGGACAATGATGGAAGACCATGGGACTCTGAGAGGCATGGGGGGGGGGGGTCTCACTGGAGAGATGGCTCAGCGGTTAAGAGCACTGACCGCTTTTCCGAAGGTCCTGAGTTCAAATCCCAGCAACCACATGGTGGCTCACACGCATCTGTACAGCTACAGTGTACTCATATACATAAAAATAAATAAATAAATCTTTTTTTTTAAAGGCATCAGGGAGGGCTTCTGGAGGAGGCAATGCCCGAACTGAGCTACAGAGGATATGTAAAGTACAGAGGATTAGGAAAGGGGAAGGGGAAGGGTGAGTGAGGGAAGCGGATGGAGAGCTGAAGAAAGGAGAAGGATTAGATTAGATTAGATTAGATTAGATTAGATTAGATTAGATTAGATTAGACTAGATTAGATCGCCCCCCCAAGTGCCTTGAAGAACAGATAGGAATTGTCTCAGTCAGGAGGCAGCGAGGAACCTTTAAAAGTTTTAAGCAGAAACTTGACCCATTGTCTTGTGTGGATCAAGACAGTGAGCATCCACCAACCACTGAATACTCGCCTGAAATTTATCTCAGTATCAGATGACTGACCTCAGATTATTAGGGCTAGGATATTGGAGCCAAGGGAGACTGAGAGTCCCAGGCCCATGTCCCTTGCTTTGGCAATCTGCACTTGGCATGACCTCACCCTTTGGTACATGTACGTCCACTCTCCTCTCTGAATCTCAAAGTGTGTCCCACTCTCTACCTGCTCATCACCATTCCCTCACCATGCCCAGCTCTCTCGCTGGCCCTGGTTTCATGCCGTTTCACAGGTCTAGGAGGCCCTCCTCCTGCCCGTGGCCTGGAACTTCCTATATCTCTTTGGTCACCACACATCACTACTGTCCACTCTGATCTAGCTAGGTGTCACCTCTCAGATCCACTAAGGGCAAGTTCTTCCGTCACAGGAAGCTTCTGTTTACATAATTGTTGACGCTCAGTAAAGGCTAAGCTCTTGACAGACAGATTCCAGATCTTTCCAGGATTCACTCTTGTCCAAGCCTTGTGTCCCCAAAGCATGAGGAAGGTTCAAAGATCATTTGATTCAGATCTGCTGCAGTCTAAATGTCCCCTGGGTGCTGAAACTTACCAGCCTTGGGAATGGGATCAGTCACGTGTCGAGGAGGCTTCAGAGGGCTGACTCCTCGTCTAACACTTCCATCCTCCCACCTCGTGATTCTGTAGGATTCTGTAGCATCTGCCTCCTGAAGAGGATACAGCTCAAGCCCGAGCTACAGCCAGGGTCCCCAGTGGACATCATATCACTGGTGCCTTGATCTTGGACTGTCCAGTTTCCCAAGCTATGGAGAAGTTTTCTGCTGTTTGTAAATTACCCACGTGAGCTAAGGGATAGAGAGAAGATTCCTAGTGGGGCTGGACCTTTTCTGCAAATGCCATGTGTGTCAAGCTCAATGTCTGAGTCCTGCTCCAAATGCCTCACAATCCAGAATGTCAAAGGCCACAAATCCGGTCAAGAGCAACGCTGAAGTTGAACATGCCCTTTCCAAGACTCCTCCTTTGGGGTTCTGTCTTAGTCAGGGTTTTACTCCTATGAACAGACACCATGACCACAGCAACTCTTACAGGGACAACATTTAACTGGGGCTGACTTACAGGTTCACAGGTTCAGGCCATTGTCATCAAGGCAGGAACATGGCAGCATCCAGGTAGGCATGGTGTAAGCAGAGCTGAGAGTTCTACATCTTCACCTGAAGGCTGCCAGCAGAATACTGGCTTCCATGCAGCTAGGATGAAGGTCTTAAAGCCATGCCTACAGTAATACACCTACTCCAAAAAGGCCACACCTATTGGAACAGGGCCACACCTTCTAATAGCGCCACTCCTTAGGCCAAGCATATACACAGATTCCCTAACCCCAGTCCTCCAAGGAATAATAGACTATCTAGTGACCAAGTCCACTGATGAGCAAGCCCCAGGCCCTGCAAAATCACACACAATCACACACATGCTGGGTAAACCACCTCTACCAATGGAGCTGCAGGTCACTCAACAGAGGAGAGAGATGTCACTGTGTCCATCACCATGATGACCTCTGAGCTCAAGCCAGCTCCCTCCGGATTGCCACATCTCATTATCACCTAACAAACTTGGCATCTCCACTGCTCAGCATCCTCATCCTTGAAAGGGTTTTACAGGAGGAGAGGTGGCTTCCAAATAACCCAGTCTTCTAAAGCAAAGAAACTGGGTCAGTGGTAGATGGTTTTGAGGCATCTGTGAGAACGGGGTGGAGTGGTACCCCTGTGACTCTGCAGCCCACACCCTGGGTCCTACGAGAAACACTTCCCAGTGCCTGGCATGAAGCTCTGGCACGTGCTTCAGCTCTGTCCTCAATGGCTTTGACATTGTCCCTCTGCATAGCATCCTCATTGTGCCTGCAAAGCCACTGGATTAAGGCAAGCAGGCAGAGCCAGCTAGCTCATCAGGAAGAGGCTGATCAAGGAGGAGAGACAGGGAGCGTTAAGAAAAGCTGACAGTGACTCGCCTTCCAAATTAGTGGCTTTGATTGGGAAGGAATACTGATCATGCATGCACAAGGGAGCCTAGGGAAGCCTTGCCTCTTTACATGGAAGCCGCAGGAGGCACACGGCACTGTCTGTTGTACTTAGAGTGTGTGACTGTGAGACCTCTCTGCATCCAAGGATTGAGAAACGGAGGGAAGTATGGTTCAGAAGGGTCTCGGGATCCGGGAAACGCATCGTCCTAGTGCGAAGAGTGTCTTCCCTCGCTGTTCTTATTTATATTTTATTATGACTCTTATCGAATGTTTTCTTGTAAGTCATCTCAGAGCCTTTGGGGAGTAAAACAAAGCAAAATAAATGCTTTGGAGTTTAAGTGTGGGAGGGAAAGCGCCAAGCAACAAAAGCATGTCATAGAGGGGCTTTGTAGAAAGACACACACACACACACACACACACACACACACACAGAGAGAGAGAGAGAGAGAGAGAGAGAGAGAGAGAGAGAGAAGCCAGCAGCAGAAGCTGCAATTAGACATGCCTACACTCCCTTAAAGCCCATGAGACGGGTCTCCATGTTCAATCCATCTATGGGGCAGCTTGCACTCAGAGGACTCCTTTATCAGCTCCCCCTGAACCTAGCACTGTGCAAGCGATGGACAAGTGACTAGACCATAATTTTCAAATCCTTGCCCTTTTTTATTTCTCCCTGCAGTGTAACCCTAGGGATGCCTTTAAATTCTGCTTTAAATTAGTCTATATTCATTATAACATTTATGCACATGAATGTCACATACTCTCTCTCCCCTCCATCCCCTGCTTTTGTCCCCTGTCCCTCCTCCACTTCATGTTCCAGTCCCCTTCCTCTTCCCAAGCTGTCTCCCTCCTGCTTTATGGTTTACTGTTCCTTCTGATTACAGCTTTCATATTCGAGGGGAAATATGCCCTCCTTGTCTTTATGACTTGCCTATTTCACACAACATTTTAATCTCCAGTTCTAACCCTTTCTCCTAAAAATTACACAATTCCATTGCTCATTATAAATTAATAAAACCACATTGTGTATTACTGCCAGGTTTTCTTTGCCTGTTCGTCTGTTACTGGGCACATAAGCTGATTCCACGATCTGGCCATAATAAACATGGATGTGTGGGGATCTCTCATGTATGCTGACTTATATGCCCAGGGGCAGTATGTGAGATCATCCGGTGGTCCTATCTCTAACTGATGAGCCTCCATACTGTTTCCATAGTGACTACACTAGTTTACAGTCCCCATCCCACCCTGCACACAGGCATCCTTGCCAGGATTCGTTATTGTTTGATTTTCTTTTCGTGATAACCATTCTGAATGGAGTGGGAAGGACTCTCTGATGTAGTTTGACTTTACATTTCCTGGATGGCTAATGATGTTGAACGCCTTCTCATATATTTAGTGCATGCCTCTTATGAGCTATGAATGAGATCATAGAGCGCTCGCTTGCTCAAGTTGGACTTGACCTTCATGCATAAAAGAGTTTTCTGCAAATGTGGGTCTTAAAACCAGACGTGATTCCATTAGTTGCCTCCCAGACTCAGGACCAAGGCCAAGCCTAAGTGAGAGGACTCATGGAACAGATCTCCAATCCCAGACTGTGATCTGGAATGTGGAATCTGGGAATACCAGAGCAGAAAAGGCCTGAAAGTCTGGAGACAGCTACATAAAGGAGGACAGAGGTTTCTGATGCTGAGGAAGACAGAAGTCTCCAGACAAGGGGAGCAGCATGCATGGAAGCTTGGAGATGAGCATTGTGGGAATGCGGAGGACACCAGGAAGCTAAGCCAACCTCATGTGGGAGGTGAGAAAAGTCTGTCTCTGGAAGGAGCTATCTCCTCAGTATCAGAGCACCCAGGAAATGTGCCTAAGCCTGAGCTTCGGGTATTTGTTCTGTACTGCTTACAGTCTGAAGAAAGAGAGCAAGACTGGAGGAACCAGTCAGTGGTTTGGTGTTTGCTTCCATGTGTGAGGCTCTAAATTTAACCCCCAATAGACTACCAAGGCTAATAATCCAACAATCTGCATAGATATATGGGTATGTTATAGCTCTGTGTGTGTGTGTGTGTGTGTGTGTGTGTGTGTGTGTGTGTGTGTAAGAGAGAGAGCAAGAGAGACTGACAAACCTTCAGACAGACAGAGACAGAGAGGGGAGGGAGAGAGAAAGAAGGAGAGAACTGAATGCCACGTAAATACTTAAAAAGCAAAGAACCACAGACTTCTTGCACACATCCAAATGACAAGGTCCCTGAAATTTCTGCCTTTTGCTGAATTTAAAGAACTATAATTAGGCTTGTCTCAGAGAGGGAAGAGCTCCTGGTTTCAGTGAAGGCTATAACAGTAACACCTGCTACTCGATCAATACGTGGTGAATGAATGAATGAGCAGAGGAGAGAGCCACTCGGTATTTTTCAGGCACGGCCCTCTTTCCTTCCAGTTGGGTGATGGCTACGATTCTCATCAGCTGGAAACATTCTCACTAGCATGTTATTACTGAACACCCAGCAGAGAACGCAGTCCTCCCCATACTAGGAGCCTCCAAGGTTAACATAGCCAGGATTTTATTATGAGCATGAAGTCTAAACTAAATCTTAGAAGGAGAACTAGGGTGGCCGATCAGGGCTAGAGGTGAGAAGGACTCTTCTGCCTCATCTCATGGGCCCTGCACATATTCCCTGGCCCCTCCCTTAATACTCCACAAGGGACATCCTTCCTCCCTTCGTGACCTAAAGCCATGCACCCTTCCTCTACTGGGGATAGGAAAAACTGCTTCTTTTCCTTACAGTCTCCACCCACCTTAGCTGCAATCTAACTTTTAATGATGTACAAGTATTTAGTGAGCATTACCGCACTGGTTCCTCCTGGATGCCCACCTAGGTTGTTTTTAGCCTAGTTTATAGATGTGGAAACTTAAGTTCCGAGAGATCCAAGGCCCCTCGCCCCCAATGTGTGAGTCAGAACGGAACGGTTCCCAACATGCCTCCCACCCTTCGTGAACAATGCTGGGATTTGGGGCACATTCGCATAGATACCACCAGTGCTGTTGGTTGCTTTACTATTCTTCTTTAGAATGATTCAATTTGTGTTTTATTCTTAAAATATATTTAAAGAAAATCATCTATATCTTTGTGCAGTGTGTGAAAACATTCTCAGTAGCAGCCAGGAGAGAAAACAGTGAGTTAAACTGAATGGAAGACTGCTGCGTGCTGGAGATGCAGGGCCAAGCCCAGATCCTACTCGATCTCTATTCAAGTGGGGTGAGGGGAAGTGAGGGTGGGGGCGGAAGGGCAGGTGGGCAGGGCAAAGCTGAAGAGTCCATGGACACTGGCCATTACATCACCAACAGGATGGTGGAGCTCTCAAAGTATCCCTTTCTCATCGGTGACCCAGTGCTGCAAACACTGAATCTGGCTTTTGGTAATATTCCCCCTTATTACTTAACTGTAGCAGCATTTGGGCCACCTGAAGAAAACGGTACCTCGGTCTGTCTTAGTCGTCTCCATGGTTCAGTGTTCATCCTGGAACCGAGTGCCACCTGCTTCATGGGCCACTCTTCCTCAGAGTGACCCCCAAGTCCCCATGGTCAGTACCAATCCCCACAGTTGGAAATAATATCTAAGTCCTTACCCACATGAATGAGACCATCATCAATGGAGAAGCCCAAACCACTCCCTGAGAAGTGTCAAGCTGCAGGCTGCTTAGACAGTCCTCCATCCTCACTCTGATGGAATCCACTGTCCAGTGACAGACCAAGAGGGGCAGTACACGCCAACAGCCTAACTGGGCATTGTCTCATCTGAGGACAAGAGCTTGTGGGTGATGCAGATAAGAAAACCTCTTTCCCATTGCTCTATGTGGCTCCCCACACAGGGTTGTGGGTAACTGGGGGTACCGACCCCATCTTACATGTGAGCCCCCCCTCCCAGCAGGCTGCATTAACAGAACAGCACATTGGCTCTTCCGTGTGGAGCCATAATTGAGACCTGCTCACCAAATGGGATTTTATTTTCCATATCCCATGTTCCCGCAAATGTTCCAGGCTTTAAGGCAAATCCCTGTGACTCCAAATCATCATTTCCGTGGCTCAAGTCCACCATCCTTCAGCTCCTACAAACCCAGAACATAGGAGCAACCCCCGAACATAGGAAAAGTATAATAAAAGAGGTGATGTTGAGAGGAAGATGAGGAAGAGAAAGAACAAGTAGACCCTGTGTCTGGCTTCCTTCTTCCTAGGGAGGCCATGTCAGTGCCCAGGGAAATCACGTGGGGGCTTAGGAAAGCCAGGGGTGCCATAGATGGGTGGTGGGAGTGAGAATCCTCTAGAAGTTTTCCTGGAAGAGATTTCGTAAACACTGCACACTCTTCCAGGTCAGTCACCAGCCACTCTGTCCCTATGCCAACTGAGCTTTTAGAATCCCGGATACTAGCCAAGAGTGGCAGTGCCCATTTATAATGGCTGTACTCAAGAGCCTGAGGAAGGGAGATCGCGAGTCCAAGGCCAGCGTGGGCTACGTATAGAGACCTTGTCTCAAAAGGAAGTGAAAAGAGAGGAAGAAAGAAAAGAATCCCGAAAGCTTAACAACCTCCTTGAGCTAGATTTTAAGCAGCAGAAGAGAAGACTTTGCTGAGAGTCCTGGCTCCCCCTAGTGACCGTCATAGGAATCGACATCCAGTGCAGATGTTCTAAAAGGGAAGTTCCAGGCTGGGAAAACACAAGGTCAGGTCCCCTCTATCCAGCACACCTCAGTACTCCTCTGAGCTTGGCTTCTGTGGTCAGTCCGACGCCTGAAAAGCCCACCTCTGTGTTGAGTGCAGAGTCTTCGCATTGCCTCGGAGACCCGTGGAAATTCCATTAGCTTGAAGTCTGAATGCTTGGGAAGGACCTTTAACTCCCTAATGCCTTTGGTAACCAATGTTTAAGTACAGTCCTAGAGCAGGAAATTAACTCTGCTATCCACACCATGAGGGCTTGAAAAGTGCACCTAAAAGTCCTCCTCCTCGGGTTCCCGTATGTAAATAATTGGTAGTTTTTAATAGCTATTGTTGAGCCTATGACAGCCTCTTATTAAGGCACTTACCTGAGTTTTCTACCTACTTTCGTCTTGGAGAGAAGAGGAAAAGTATGCCCAGTTGCAATAACAATGCTTATTTCCAGGCAATCTTAGCACCTGCCCTGATCGGGCTTGTCCTCTGCTCCCTTCTCCCTGGTCCAGGGCACCACACCAGGCAGGAGGCCCAGGAAGGGTGAGTCTTCTGCAAGACGGATCCCTAAAACAGCTCCTCGGGGAGCAATCACCTTTGAAGTCTTAACTGCCCAGGGAGGCTGAGTCTTCTGCAGGAGTGACCCCTAAAACAGCTCCTTGGGGAGAAATCGCTTTTGGAGTCTCAACTCCTTGACTGCCAGGAAACCAGCTGGAGGGTGATGTTCACTTAACCGGAGGCAACAAAATCTTTGCTAAAATAGGCACAGGGAACTCTCCCTAAAGCCCTGCAGGGGGGCCCTGGGGCTTGTGTCCTTTGCAGAAGCAGTTGAAAACAGGACAGATGTTCCCTGAAAAATCTTCCTCTCTATATCATACAATGCTCCTGGAGAGATGGTTCAGTGGTTAAAGGAGGCTGCTCTTCTTATCAGAGGACCTGGGTTCAGCTCCCGGAACTCACATAGCAGCTCACAACCATCTGTAACTCCAGTTCCAGGGGAATCCCATGCCCCCTTCTGGCCTCTGCAAGTAATAGTCACACATTCAGGGCACACGTTTGCATGCAAGTTAAGCACTCCACTCGTGCACATAAAATAAAAGTTAATTAATTATACTGTATGTGATGGGAGCAACAATGTCTCTTGCCAAGTGCACCAAAGCTTTTAAGTGATATAACTAATATGTGTGAAGAGGTTCTCAATACCAGAAACTTGGGGAAAACATATAGTAAGTGTGGATGATTCAAAGCTGTTTGTCCAAGGTCCTTTAGTGAGGCAGGAGGATAGCTCTGGCAACCTGGCATCAAGGAGGACTGGAGTAAACAAGGCAGGTTGTAGCTGCTATTCACTGCCCCATAAGGATGATGCAAGGCCCCCTTTGGGGAAGATGCATGGCCCCCTAGGACAACAGTTTTCAACCTGTGGGCTGCTATCCGCTTTGGGTGTTGAAAGATCCTTTCACGGGAGTTGCACATCAGATATCCTGCGTATCAGATATTTACCTTATGATTCATGACAGTAGCAAAATCACAGTTGTGAAGTAGCAATGGAATCCATTTACGGTTTGGGAATCATCATAACATAAAGGGTCGCAGCGTTAGTGGCTCTCGACCACCGCCCTGAGACATGGCATCATCATTTATGGAGTCCTAGGCTCCGGGGTCCTTAAGAGGATAACAGATGGGTGTGGCCCGGTGAATCCTTTGGGAGTTTTGAGATGTGCAGCAGGCATCCCAGCCCTGGATAAACCAGCAAACTGACAAACCTGGTTTATAGAGTGCAGCACAATTTCCCTGCATGGCCTTGCTGCAATTCTGGGTGACTGAGCCCCACCCAACCTGCCAGACCACCTGGGTCCCTTATGTAGACTAAGAGCATTGCCTCCTACTGGTGCTGGTAGGGCTCAGCCCTCCGCTGAGTCACTAGACACCTAGACCTGGCTTATCACTGTCAAACATATCGGAAGGGCCTTCTCCTCCTCTTCCGCAAACTACACTAATTAATTTGTGATCCCCAGCAGGGGGTCCTCAGCATCCTGCATCTGCCAACCTAATTATGAAATAGCCCTGGCAAGCAGCTTCACCGCCTTGGGTGATCCCAGCACAGGCACCAACAGCTGGAGGGGACAACAACTACCACCCACAACCAGATGATAAAATGAAGTCATCAGCGCTGCTAATGACAATAATGATAACCACACCAGGCAGCGTGTATTGAACTCCTAGGAGGTAGCGCATACTTAGAAACAATGTCTCCCACATTTCTAAGAGCTCAGAAGGTATCAAGAGCATCCTGTTACTCAACAGGAAATGAAGGCTCAGGGAGGACGGAGAATGTCAAGGGTTATAGGCTGTAACAGATCTAAGGTACAAATGCAAAGATACCTTCCTCCAAGTCTTGATATCATCATAGTCTACACTCCATAGCAGGGAAAGGGCTTGTACCACTGAGTGTGTGTGTGTGTATGTGTGTGTGCACGCACATGCGTGTGTACATGCACCCGTTTGCATAGGTGTGAGTGCACACATACTCTATGGTTTGAATGTAAAAGGTTCCTGTACTGGCTGGTTTTGTGTGTCAACTTGACACAAGCTGGAGTTATCACAGAGAAAGGAGCTTCCCTTGAGAAAGTGCCTCCATGAGATCCAGCTGTAAAGCATTTTCTCAATTAGTGATCAAGGTGGGGGAGGCAGCCTATTATGGGTGGGGCCATCCCTGGACTGATAGTCCTGGGTTCTATAAGAAAGCAAGCTGAGCAAGCCAGGGGAAACAGGCCAGTAAGCAGCACCCCTCCATGGCCTCTGCATCAGCTCCTGTCTCCGGGTTCCTGCCCTTTGTGAGCTCCTGCCCTGACTTCCTTTGGGGATGAACAGCAATGTGGAGGTGTAAGCTGAATAAGCCCTTTCCTCCCCAACTTGCTTCTTGGTCATGATGTTTTGTACAGGAATAGAAACCCTGACTAAGACAAATTGGTACCAGGAGTGGGGCATTCCTGTGTCAGCCTGACCATGCTTTGGGGAGGACTGTGGAAGGACTTTGGAACTTTGGGCTAGAAGAGCCATTGGGATGTTAAGAGCTCAGTGGGATGTCCTGTAGGAGCTTGGAAGATAATGTTGAGAACAGTGCAGAATATGGAGGCCTGACTTGTGAAATTTCAGAGGGAAGATTAAAGACTTTTATCAGGGCCATTGCTATTTTGATTGTGAAGATTCTGTGGTTTTGGTTAGTTGTGGCTAAAGAATCAGCTGTGATTAACAAGATACCAGAACTACTAAAGCAAAACTTTTGCATTACTGGTTTGATTGATGCGGGCAAGCCAGAGCAAAGAAATTAGCAGTGATTAAGAAGAGACTAGCATCACTGAGGTGAAATCTTCTGGAGAGTATTTCTTGAGGGCACAGGGAAGTTGTGTTCCAGAGGCAGGACCTTATGTTGGTAGCCAGACTTGGTAATGTATGCTAGTCACCCAGGTGGTACTGGTTTTGAAAACATGAAGGGGTAGCAGCTGATGCTTGGCACTGTAAGAGGCCAGGAGAGGCCATTAGTGAAGGGGCAGCCTCAGATGCAGTTGAAGACCTGGGACTGAAGGTGTCATGCAGAACAGTTGAGACTTGGCCCCTTGAAAAGAGCCTGTGAGAGGCTATTTGTGAAAGTGCAGCCCAGTTGCAGCAGAAGACGCAAGTGATTTGGAGAAGCCAATATCATGAGATGAACACCAAGAAAAGTGGCAGCAGTCGAGTGAAGGCAGCTGGAGCCTAGAAGACAAGCTGTGTGCTACAGAGGGCAGGGCTGGAGAAGTGGCCCATGCTCTCTTTGGAGGAGTCCAGAAAATCATGAGTGGATCCAAAACATCGGATGGTTAGAGTTTGATTTTGCTTTTATTTGATTGTGACTGTGCCCTGATATTTTTTTCCCTCTTGAAGTAAGAACGTGTTTTAGTGGAGCCCACAGTTAAGTGACTTTGAATTGAAAAATACTTTGAATCTCAAAAGAGATTGGATATTTTAAAGGAATTGAAATGTTAATATGTTTGAATTTGTAAAGACTGTGGAACTTTTAAAGTTATTTAGATCTTGAAGATGAGTAAGAAAGTAAGGAGTGGGACTTAGCAGTGATGTGTATGTGTGTCAAGTTGAGAAGGGGTCAGTTGAACTGCCTGATTTTGTGTGTTAACTTGACACAAGCTGGAGTTATCACAGAGAAGGGAGCTTCCCTTGAGGAAGTGCCTCCATGAGATCCAGCTGTAAAGCATTTTCTCAATTAGTGATCAAGGGGGGAGGGCCCAACCTATTCTGAGTGGGGCCATCTCTGGGCTGGTAGTCCTGGGTTCTATAAGAAAGCAAGCTGAGCAAGCCAGGGGAAACAAGCCAGTAGGCAGCACCCCTCCATGGCCTCTGCATCAGCTCCTGCCTCCAGGTTCCTGCCCTGTGTGAGCTCCTGTCCTGACTTCCTTTGGGGATGAACAGTAGTGTGAAAGTGTAAGCTGAATAAGCCCTTTCCTCCCCAACTTGTTTCTTGGTGATGATGTATTGTGCAACAGTAGAAACTCTAAGATGGTCCCAAATGGGCTCCTGTATTTGAACACACTTGGCACTCGGAAAGTGGCATTGTTTGGAGAATGTGTGGAACCTCTAGGAAGCAGGGCTTAGCTGGAGGAAGTAGATTGCTAAAGGGTTGGCTTTATGACTAACAGCCAGCCCTGGTGTCAATTTGAGATCTTTGCTTCCTGCCACCAAGATGTGGAGTCCTAGCTACAAGCTCCTGCTGCCCTGGACGTCATCAAGCCTTCTCCTTCCAGGACAGGCTTGAAAACCATGAGCCAAGTTTTGTTTTTTTCTTTCTTAAATTGTGTCTCTGTCAAGGAGTGTCATGACAACAAGAAAAATACTAAGACAGGGGAACTTCAGACCCCTCACAGATACACATGCTAAATGTGGTCCCTCAGCCCAGTTGCCTGTAAAATACTCCAGTTCATAATCCAGGTTGCTAACCAGTTTGGCACCATTGCAACTCAATCAAGTCTATCTCTTGGAGACAGAGAGTGAACACCACTGAGAAGAGAGGTTTATACCTTGTCTTTGTCTTTTATTGCTATTGTTGTGGTTATACATGGTTTCTCTGTGTAGCCCTGGCTGGCCTGCAACTCACAATGTAGACCAGGATGGCCTCCAATTCACAGAGATCCTCCTGCCTCTGCCTTCCAAGTATCAGGGTTAAAGGAACGATTTATCTTGTTTTATCATGGAGGCCATGAGGCCTCTCTCCTGTAGGCAAACATCATTTGGAGAATGGGCAAAGATAGCAGCCTGGGACCAGCTGAAGTGGGAATATGGAAAACAACAAAACAAAACAGGTAGTATGCGTCTCAGAGTCTGGCAGCGCCCAGAAGGGACTTGGAACAGAGGAAGCTGTCATCTGGACCCAGTGAAGCCGGAACACTGAACACTAACCTGATGGGGTGGGGGTTAGGTGTTCACGGCCATCAGCAGGAGCAACAGTGTGGCAAAGATAGGTTTATGAAAGATATGTCTGGGTTTGGATGAGTCAGTCACCAGTCACGTGCTCAACAAACGATGCACAGAAACATCTAGAGACCCAGAAACCGATGTGGGAAGTGTGGCTAAAGAATTCTCCAAGGCCAGGCCTTGCAGCGTGCAGGACTAGAGTGATGGGAAGGTGTGGAAGGGTGTCAGTTAGATGGTGGGAACTTGTAGATGTGGCAAACAGGATCCATCCTGGGAAATGATGCTGATGCTGATGCTGATGCAGATGCTGATGCTGATGCTGATGCTGATGCTGAGTGTCTGCTAAACGCTGCAGCCCATCAGCCCTCAAGCTGCTGTGAATAAGTTAGACTTAGAAAAAGTGGGAATCTCTTCTCTTCTCTCTCTCTCTCTCTCTCTCTCTCTCTCTCTCTCTCTCTCTCTCTCTCCCTCTGGCATTATTCTGAAACTCCTATGTTGGGATTGTGACCCCGAGCATCATTCTCCATTTAAAGTCAGCCTACCCTCTGGCTGGAGCCCCAGGCCTCCCTGCCATGTGACTCGTGTTACTAGGGTTCAGATATTCAACGTTCTCCTGCATTAAATACTTGGTCCCCAGGAGAATGCTAATGGAAGATGATAGACCACTGGAGGGGAGGGGGCCTTCTCAGGAAGCCTTTAGGTCATTGACGGAATTGTAGCTACCCAAGTCTCTTCCTTCTTCCCTTTCATCTCCCTACTACCTGCCGGAAGTAGTTTTGCTCAGCCACGCTTTCTGCCATAACGTGTTACCTCAGCACAGACCCAGGGCAACGTGACCAACTGATCCTTCAAATTGGAACCCCAAAACTATGAACCCAAATAAACCTTCTCCTCTCTAAGTGGATCGTCTAGGGTTTTTTCTCATAGACACAGAAAACTGACCAACACTAGTGAACTTCCAAAACACTACCCAAGGCGGGTACCACTGAAATCTCCCTCTGCTCACCACTCCTCCTTTCCACTTCTCTATTTCCATCTTAGGCAACTTGCTCATCTCAGAGAAAAGCAATCTGCAAACAGAGCAGCCAGGTGTCCTACATGAGCATTGTGGGGAGGAAAAAGCCAATTTAGATGCTTAGATTGGACAGACTAGCATGTTTCCATTAAATGTGACAATTCCAGATGGAAACACACGCACATTTTTTTTTCAACTAGGACCTGGCTTGGGGGATGAAGCCCTCCACAGGCATGGATACCAAGTTGGGGGGAGGGGGACTTGAAATGTGCTCCCCAGAAACAATATTAGTCTGTAGCCCCAAGGCAGAAGAGGAATGAGAATGTCAGGAAATCTGTTCCTGCCCACATTTACCCTGGCTTCCTCCTTTAGCTGACTTTGTCCACATTTATCCAGGGAAGCCCTGGTCCCTGCCTCTCCCTACTTCTCACACTGAATGTCAGTCCCTAGAGTCTGCATGACAACCACACACATTCCCAGATCCCCAGGTTGATGTACTCCAATCTGAGATAAGGCCCAGGGGTCTGTATTTTTAACAACCCCACCCCCACCTCCCATCTCCAGTCCCATTATCCTAAACATGCATCCCTCCCAGACCCACCCTCCTTATCCTGATCAAGAAGAATTGCGTCTCTCTCCTCCAGGCCGTCATTATGAAGTTTCTATGCTGGAAGGGTGGTCCTAAGCACAGTTTGCCTTTTTCAGTCAACCTATTTCTCAGACAGGAGCCCAGGCCACCTGCTAGGCTCCTCTGTGGCTGGCTAACACTGTTCTGTGTTAAACTGTGTTAGTTGTGTCTTGGGAGAACAATAAGCATGAATCTTATACCATCTTATCACAGTGCCAGTAACATCATGGCACCTTTTTTAAATAGCCAATTAAGTCTAGCTTTATGCCCTCCATCCCTAGGTGATGCGAACCTAACCTCTATTTCTTGAGGTCGGGTGGGTGCAGCCTGGATAGTCAAGATTGTGGTACTGAGAGACTGCCTTGAGTTCAAACTGAAGTAAGCCTGCCTCAACAGAGATCTATATCTCTGGGGGATCTATATCTTCAGCCAGTTCCCTCAGTCTTCTATATATTTATATCCACCCCACCCCCGCCTTTCCAAGTAGAGGGACTCGCCTTTTCTTTCCCCCTTTCTTTCACTGTGGAAAATGTTGGCTCAGGCAGCCCCTGGGGCCTTAGCTTAGAGATCCTACAAAGGCAGCCTCTCTTAGATCCAGCAACCAAGCTTCCCACATGCTGTGGGGACTTCTCCAAACGGCTAAGCCCTTCCTAATCCAATACCCATTCTCCACAGGCCATTGGCAACCTCCTCCACCTCTCCATCCTCTAGAGACTACTTCCCTTCACCAGCCTCTCCTCCTCCATCCTCTTCCTCACCCTCCTCCTCCTCCTTTTCCCCCTCTTCCTCCCCTCCTCCTCTTCTCCCCTGTCCATGGGGGTGGGGGTGCCAAATACATCTGCTTGTTCTCACTGACACCCTTTTAAGTGAACTTGTATTTCTTTTATTAGGGATTTCTTAAATTAATGAAGCTCTTTAGTTCGCGGACTTCACTGAATGAACAGCTTAACATATAATGCCATTTAATACTTTCAGCACAATAGGCAGCAGTGACACACAGACTCTCATTTGCTGAAGGTCTGTTCTATGTATTTGTCATCCTCACTCCTAGCCAGGCACTGCCACAGCCTGGCCTGGGAGAAGGTTTTAAATGCTTATGTTCAGACCTCCTCTCCTAAGAGGTTGGTTCATATGGGAATACAGGGGACTCTGATATCCCAGGTACTCGTGTCTGTTTTAATTGCCTCGAGATTTCCAGTGCACCATCATACCTGAGAACCACTAGATTGATTATTCTTATCTCTATTATGAAAATGGGATTGGGGGGGGGGTCTTAGGACAAGATGGGAATGAGAGAAGCCGATAGAGGAAGCATCCACACTAGGTTATTGGCCTGACCCCCAACCTGGTTGCTTCCTGAGCAGATCCTGACATAGACCAGTAATATGAAAGAAGCCTGAGGCTGACACAGTAAGCCAATAGCAAGGGCTTTGGTTAGAGGAATGCACCCACAGTCCAGGAAAAGGAAGCCCTGGCTGTGTCCCTGCTGGCCTGTGTGGGTCACCCTTCCAAAGTCCTGGCAGGAAACCCTCCAGGCCAGCACTGTTTTTCTCCAGGACCAGGAAAAGACAGGACAAGACCACTGGCCTGGGCTGAGGCAGGAGGTAAGGACAACGCCAGAACAGACTGAATTCTGTCATGAAGAAGAGAAAGGGCAAAGCAGCACGAGAGGGAGGGAGGGAGGGAGGGAGGGAGGGAGGGCGGGCTCTCCTAGCCCCATCCTCCTCCTCAGATCCCACAGCAGACAGGGAGTGGTCTCAGAGATGCATCATTAGGGGTGTTATTACATCAGCTCGTGTGACACAGGACATCCCCACAAGGTCACACACAGTGCACCTGCTCCACTTCTGTCCCTGACAGGGACTGATCTTCCTCTTTTATGGGAGGATGTATGCCTACTGGACCCCAGCATCCACTTCCCTCCAAAGCATCGTGCTGGGGCCAGGAATGATGCTTAATATTTCTCTCCAGGAAGATGTCCTATCCTGTGTATTCATAAACTCAGAGTGCTTTGGGATTCTCAGCATCTGCTTATTTCAAAGCAGCATTTTACACAGCTTAGCAGGCAGTGAGGGGGCAGGGAGCTGAGACTGAAAGCAGACAGGCCAGCAAGGTTCAGGGAAGCTTTTTCTGATTGATAGAGTTGTCTTGGATATTGGAGGAGGGATAGAGGGGGCCTCACTCAGGCAGCTAAGCTATGATCCTCACCATGCGTGTCATGTGATGCTCACGTCTCTTGAGGTGTCTGCAAAACTGCAGATCCCAAGGTCTCTCTCCTCTATGGGGCTGCACATCCTGCTGGGAACAGCGTGCCTGGTATTTTTTTTGAGATGGGATTTTGCTCTCATGTTCAGGCTGAACTTGAAACCCTGGCCCCAAAAGAGGCTCCAGACTGAGACTACAAGTGACAGATGGCACCGCTCTTAGCTTAGGGTTCTATACCCTCAGCAAGCTTTCACATAAAGATTTGGGGAACTCTGATCTGAGGGCCTGAGGAGAGTTGATCATTAATTCCAAAGGCCAGGCTATTCTGGAAATTACAAGATCCAGAGGCCCTGTGATCCACTTTTGGCCATGTACACAGGGGTGCCCTACCACCTCTGTACAGACTTAGAACCTGAGATTTGCACAGGTTGGAGACCCCAGCTTGTGTTAGTTGGATTTTCTTTTTTCTTTCTCTTCTTTTTTTTCTTTTCTTTTCTTTTCTTTTCTTTTCCTTTCTTTCTTTCTTTCCTTCCTTCCTTCCTTCCTTTTTAAATTTTTTTTCTTGTCAACTTGACACAGACCAGGGTCACCTGGGAAGAGGAAACTTCAGTTAAGGACTGAAGGCAAGATTGTCAGATTGTCCTGTAGGCAAGTCTGTGAGACATCATGACTTGTGTGAGAGGGCCCAGCTCATTGTGCAAGGGGCAATCCCCAGGCAGGTGGTCCTTTGGTGTATCAGAAAGGTAGCTAAGCAAGCCTTGGGGAGCAAGCCAAGCGTTCCTCCGTGGCTGATGCTTTAGTTCCTGCCCCCAAGTTCCTGCCTTTAATCCCTGACCTGGTTTCCTTCCACTATGAACTTCCATGTAAGTTGTAAAATGAAATACCCACCCCCCACCCCTACCCCTGTTGCCTTGGGACATGGTGTTTACCATAGGAATAAAAGCATACAAGGAGCACAGTTTAAAGCTGTCACTTTCTCATAGAGGCTATGACACACATACACACACACACACACACACACACACACACACACACGCACACGAACACCCCAGGGGCCTTCTGGTCATTCCCTGCCATGGAATTTGTTTACAACTAAAACTATTTTGTTTAGGGATGGGTCTGAATTTCTCCTCTGTCTTGCTACTACAACCTTAATGGTCCTGTTTGTCAGCATGATCCCAACACTGGGGCACTGGGGTCAATGAGCACTGTCTGATGGAGGTGATATTATGGTTCACTCCCAGAATTAACAACTCCAGAGAAGTCTAGGGGCCCAGCTGGGGCAGGCTGGGCTGTGGCCATCCTACTCTGAGCCCTTGGTGGTGCAGCCAGAAGGAACCAGTTTAGCATTGACCTCCTGAGGCACAGGTGTTCCTGGGGATACCTCCATCTGATTCCCTAGATAAAGTGATGGACCCAAGGCACCCCACACCTACACTCTCCCCTCCTCTCATCTGTCCAGTGGCAGAATTCTTTTTCCCCATCAGGATTTTGGGGCCGAATCCCCCAGTGGACTTCTGGTCAGCCAACACCCAGCCTGAATTCTGAAATGTCCCCTGAGCCAGGCGTGGCAGGTTGGAATGAAGGCAAACAGCTCAGTCAGATCTCAGCCAAACACAATTGCAGCCGAGCCTCTCTCTGGGACAGACTAATATTTATGCTGTATGTTAAGCGGCTGCGGCAGCTGTTTCACAGTGAGACCCTCAGACCCGCCCACAGGCTCCCAGCTTTAGGCTCAGAAAATGGACTTTTAACAGGCAGCAAATGAACATGTCAAGCCCAATCATTCCACAGTTTGGGAGGGATCCGGGAACCGTCGGGGTATGGCAACCTTGTGACACAGCTGTCCCTGCAAGGCTGAGCTCCTTCCTGCCATGGCAACCTACCCAGCCAGGGATCTTTCACATCTACTTTCCGTTCATCGCTGGCCCCATAAAGGCCATAACAATTGTGACTAGGGGGGTTGGTGGTTTGCTCCAATCAGCCCTGAACCAGGCAAGGGGGTACACCACTGGGAAGGGGGCACAGAAACCATTTCAGTCCCTAGCTAGGGGCCCAGAGCCAGCTTCGGTCTCTCAAGACATGTGTCATCTGGTCCATTCCCTCCAGGAGTGGCTCTCCGGCTTACAGAGCTTTGACCACGTTCTGCCTACATTCTTCTCTGTTTACGCTGTGAGTTTCTGGAGGGAAGCAAGGAGCAGCTGCTTCCTACTTTCCTCAGGCTTGCCCCACGGGTCTCCGCCGGATGAAGGTGGAGAGAGGCCCTGCCCACTGGATGGAAAGCCACACGTCCTGAGAGCTGTCTGTTAACGTCACATCTCATCCAGAAAAGCAGATCAGTGGGGTTGAACTCAAGCCTACAACCTGGGGGCAGGAACTGAAGCAGAGACCATGAAGGAACGGTGTTCACGGGCTTGCTGGCTTGCTGCAAATGGCTCGATCCAAGAGCTTTGTCATAGAACCCAGCACCATATGCCCAGGGATGGCACTGCCTACAGTGGCCTGGACCCTCACACGTCAATTAGGAATTAAGAAATGCCCCCCGCAGATGTGACAACCAGCCAACATGATAGTGGTAATTCTTCAGTTAAAGTTCCCTATTTTCAGATGATTCTAGACATTGGTAAGTAGATCTTCTGATGGTACTGTCAGCTCCCACCCCACGGGATGGGCCTCAGAGCCGATGAGAGTTTTGAAGGTCTTGTTGAAGTCAGAAATTATGGTGGTAACTGACCTACAGAACTAAGTAAAGGATTCTCCCAAAAGACAAACAATAGATTCCCTGCCCCTTCTGTCCTGTAAGCCATGGCAAGCAGACAGCCTCTTATGAAGCAGGGAGCTGGACCTCACCAGGGACAGTCTTGGACTCATGCTTAGGCTGTCTCCAGCACCATGGGAAATGAGGACCCCCTGGGTGGAGTATTCTGTCGTAGTAGCCTGGCATGGCCCAGATGTGCCCTTCTGAGTGAGAGGAGAGATGAAGCCAAGCTGGGAGCTGAAGAGGAGGAAGCTGGGGCGCTAAGGTGAAGAAGTGTGCAGAATCATGAGGCCAATGACTCCGCCAGCAGGGTCAGCCACTCTTCCGAAGAGACGCTAAGCCCATGGAACTCTCTCAGGCAACCTCTCTCTCTAAACTGAAACCTAGAGAAAATGAGAGGTACAAAGAGGGGGTTATCAGGTTGCTTGGTTAAATCAATCTTATGGTTAGTGAGGATAGAATTAAGAACCCTTCTTGTGGGGTGGAAGGAAGGAAGGAAGGAAGGAAGGAAGGAAGGAAGGAAGGAAGGAAGGAAGGAAGGAAGGGGAGGAAGAGAGGGAGGGATGGAGGGAGGGAGGAAGGAAGGAAGGAAGGGAGGGAGGGAGGGAGGGAGGGAGGAAGGAAGGAAGGGAGGGAGGAAGGAAGGAAGGAACCATTCTTGTGCCATGTGGAGATCAAGCCTGGGTCTCAGCTGCGTTCATTCTGGGCCCCTGGAAGGAGCTCGCCGCTCTCCTCCCTTAGACTAGCACGTGCAAAGTAGAAGAGGCTTGTCAGCCCGTTCCTGGCAGAGGGACCCTACGTGTACTTCCAAGCTCTTGGCAGAAACGGTGTACATGTGCCAGGGCCAGCAGGATGGACATGGCTCGCTCACCCAGGGAACTGAGGAAGCTGGCACAGCCTCCAGACCGTGGTAGAGCTGGAACACACTTGGCTTGAGCAGAGCTGAGAGGGAATGCCGGATGCTCCTCCTCAGCAGATCTCCTGATGGAAGTCTCATCCCAGCCAGTCCTGAGGCAGGAGAGAAGGGCAGGGCAGATCTTAGGGACATGAGAAGGGTTCCCCTTGCCCTGGAACCCAGGAGAAGCCGCCGACCAGCAGAGAAGCAACTGCTTAAAGACAGTCCACAGTAACTCCTTCCCTTGTTTGATGAGAAGCTAATATCACCACACATGCACACTCATATCTACACACAAATACTTGTATATACTTGTGCTCCATCACACCCATTTACACACACACACACACACACACACACACACACACGAACAATACACCTGAGTAATCACATACTTTTGCATAGGCAGATCCCTCTATTTCCACACACACTGGCACACACCAGTCCGCAGCCATAAATTGAAAGCCATGAGCCGGACTTCAGTGATTAACACACACGCAGAGAGCGCTCTCACTTACAAGGCCCAACTTCCCAGCTGCACCCACAGCTTATATTTAAAGCATTTTTCTGGCTTGCCAGTGAAAAATAAATTTCTTTTTCTCACTTTCCAGATTCGCTATCATCAACCTGGAGCCAATTCCCATTTTAAAAAACGATGCCCAAGGAAGAACGAGAACCTAGAAAGAAAATGAATCCTGGTCCTGACAGGTGGACTGGTGCCAGAGTTTCCCTACAGTGCTGCTGGCGCCGAACAGCCTGTCTTTGTGGCTATGCTTGCAAGGTCATGGGCAGAGGGGGGACCTGTGGATAGGGATGCTGAGCTGGTGCTATGGGTAACAGAAAGTGGGGAGGGGGTGATGCATGACCTACAGGAAACAGATGTGGGTGAGCAAGCAGGTGAATGAGGAGGGGAAGAGAAGGGAGGGCCAGTACACCAGGCACAGCAGTTCACACCTGTAATCACAGCTCTCCGGAGGCTGAGGCGGGAGAATCACAAGTTCAAGGCCAGGCTGGGCTCTATAATGAGATCTTGTCAAACGAACACTAAGAGCAAGAAGATTGGAGCATCAGTAACAGGTGCAAGGCCATCTGTGGTCGTGGCTGTTACTAACGAGGTGGTACCAGCAGGAATGCATGCCAAGGAAGAAGGGATGAAGGGGTGTTGACTAGACTTCAGAGAGTCACTGTGGCAGCTAGGGCTCTTGTCAGGAAGTGGAGGCTTGCTAAAGTGCAGCACATCTGATTAAGAGAAGTCGGGGTTGGAGAAGGGAATTCACTGCAAGATGCTGCCTCAGTGGTGGTGGCACAGGTCTGAACTGTGTGTCCCCCTCCTCCCCACCCACCATCACCCCACCCCACCCCTGCCACCACCAGCTTGTTCTTTGAATGCTGTTCAACTAGGGCCTGGCTGACAGAAATAGATCACCAGGGATGGGCCTTTACCAGTCTATCTGGCCCCTGGTTCCTGCCACACTCCTGAACAAGCATATACCACCACCAGCTTCCTGCTCTGATACATCGTCGTCACAGTGGACCGAAACCCTGAGAAACAAGGAGACACATAAATCATTGCCCGTAAGGTGTTCATGTCAGATATTTTATCCTGGCAACGAGAAACGGTAACTAATTCACAAAGGCAATGGGAGCCAAGGACTTCGAAGGACCGGCCTTCCAAACGAGAATGCACTGTTTCTACTCTGGTGGCGGGCAGTGTTGTTCTAACTGGTTCATTCTGGGAGCTGGGGTCGAAGTGTGTATCCCAGGCCTCTCTTTTTGTCTTATCATCCCCTGTGTGTGTGTATGCCCACATCTTCTTCCTTCTGTGTACATGTGTCTGTGTCCAAATAGCCCCTCTGTATACCGACACCAGTCATACGGGATGAGCCCACCACCCACGACTTCATTTTAATTTGGCCACTGCCTCCGAGTTACCAATGTCCATCAAATGTCACATCCTGGAGTTTTGAGAGTTAGGACTGCAGGATACATGTTGGGGGGAGGGGCATTCGGCCCATAGCACCCCCAAAGCAAACTGTCTTAATAACAGTCCTGGCAAGCAACCAGGGTTTAGACTTAGTGCCTGTGTGTCATAACCCATTTCCAGGGTTTGAGTCAACGCCATTCTGCAGAGTTCTGCAGAGTTTTCAAGTTCCCCATTCCAGTCACTTATATTTATTGTTCCTGCAAACTCGTCTTCCTAGGAGGACAAACGGCTTCATTCGTGCCCCTAATTGAGAATCAACCCAGGGCTTTGTGCAGGCCGGGCTCATTAGAGCACAGCCCAGGCGGGCTCTTTCTCACGGAGCTAGCGAGAGAACCCAAACCTCTTACGAAAACCAGAGTTTACAACTCGGAGTGAACGAACACAGTTTTCTCCAAACATCCTAATAAATTTAGTCTCCGTAACAGATATTCATGATCTCCAATGTAAAAGTCTACGGTCCTTGGAACTATTAAAATAAACCTTTCAATATTTTAGGAAAGCGTCTCACCCCCTTAGGAAAGATTCTCGGACAGAAAAATCAACTTTATGATGACAAGATACAGAATAAATACAGATTTAACTCGAATTTCACGGTAACTGGTCTGTAAATATTTGGAGCACTTCTCTCTGTCTAAATGAAAGCTAATGGCTAATCCTAAGTTTTGCATTTTCAGATTGCTCCGACTCTCTCAAGGTGACTGCAGCTCGTGCTTCAAGCCTCCAGCCCCTCCTTTCAACCAAGTCTGACTTAAATGTTAGGAGTTTATAAGTTTGTTTTTTTCTAGTGCTGGGACTCAAATTTGAAGCTTTGCAGACTAGACAGTGACCCATAAGCCGTGTCCCCAGCCCTTGGCATCAGTCCTTTTTAAATCTACAAAGCTACTGGGAAACACTGAGAGTCTTTGTAAGAAAGGATCTTGGGGAAACTCCAGAAAGATGAAGAAGGCTCTATCGCTCATTGGCGCCATGACCTTGAGTGAGTGGTGTAAAGAGACTCTTCTGGGCCTCCCTGTGTTTCTCTGTAAAGCAGACGTAGGCGGCGGCGCACTAGAATCCGCTTCCTTGGAGTTCTAAGAGACTTAAGTGAGATAATATGTGGGTGGTAGATGCTGCCATGTGCCCCAACTTCGGAACCAAAATCCCTCCTCTCCCGCTCTCTCCGTGACTGGCCTGCTGCCAGGAGACAGTGTTAAGCTATCAGCTACTGAACACTTCCGGAAGTTTGAGTTACACCTCCTTCCCAAGGAGCCTGAGACAGTGAAGGAGCAGCGAAGAAGTGTGAAGACCTGCTCAGGCTACCCAGGGATCTTTGAGGCTGGCCTCTTGCTTGATGCTATGCTGCGTCACAGCTAAACCTCTCCCACCCCCACCCCCACCCCCCACCCCCGTAGCTGCTAATTGCTTCCCAGGGGGAGTGGCTTCCAAGCATCCTCCCCTTCTCACAAACGCCCACCAGGCCCATCTAGGCGCTGCAAGGACAACACATGCTGACACAGAGAGCTGAGAGAAGGCCGGGGCGCATAACCGATCACTGTTTTTAACTGTGTCTTGTTGGACCCAAAGAGAGATAAAACACAGCTCAGGGGACCTCCGTGTCCTGGGAGCAAGTAGTGTCTGGGTCCAAGTTTGTCTTAGAAGTGGAGACTTCTGGGAAGGTTTTAGAGCAATGGTTCCCAACCTGTGGGTCGCACCCCTTCTGCCCCTCTCCCCCAACCCCACCGCCATCAAATATCAGGCAACAGGGGGTTGCCTAAGACCATCCTGTATTTTGACTCCTAACAGTGGCACAATTACAACTATGAAGTAGCAACAAAAATAATTTTATAGTTGGCAGGGAAGGCTCCCCACAAGGTGAGGAACTGTATTAATGGGTCGCAGCATTAGGAAGGTTGAGGAGCACAGGCCTAGGCTAAGAGGAGGAAGCAGAGCCTGGGAGTGTGCTGCCTCCTCAGGAGAGCCCCATCCACCTCCCTGAGATGGACAGAAGGGAGATAGATCTGAGGGCAGCTCTGCTCCTCTCTGCCCTGAAACCATCCCACAGAGACTGGTGAAAAGATAAGACTGTGTGATTTCCTGTCTCACTTCTTTCTACATGTGTATTTTTCCTATTTGTTCTCGCTCTCTCGCTCTCTCGCTCTCTATTGCACATGCAAGAGTATGTGTGTGTGACCATGCACATACAAACACACGCTAAAGCGCGTGGTGGAAGCTACTGAGGACAACTTGCAGGAGTCAGTTCTCTCTCAGCCATGTGAGTTCCAGGAATCAAACTCAGGTCATTGGGACTTGGCAGCAGAGTGCCTTGACCAGCTGAGCCATCCTGCTGGCCCCCTGAAGTTTCTAGTTTAATATGAACTCTCCAGATGACTTCAGCTCCTACCGTTCAGTGCTGTCCTAGAGCAGGAACAGCTTGGGTTGTGGAGAGGCAAGACTTAGAACAGATGTCAAGAACAGCTCCTAGCCAAAGGGGCAGGATGTGAGGCTTCCAATGAAACTTTCCAATGCCCAGCTTTTACAAAAGTATTTGTAGCATTGTGTGTAGGAGAGAATAAATGTAACAATAACAGCAACAATGGGTAGAGAGGTAGATCCACTCCTGCACTGACAGACAGACACAAATGAGCAGTAAGTTCCAGAAAAATGTAGGTGATTTGTTTGGGCAGGAACTTGTACAAGATGAGAACAGTCTTGAGAGGAAGTCATGAAATTATGGATTCTGTTCCTGAGTCCCAGACCAAAGAGTTTAAATTTTTCTCTGAAGATGACAGTATATTCGCAGGCACTCTGAAACACAATGTATCATTTAGATGATGAAGTCACAACCTTACCTTTGGACAAGGTGCCTTTCTTGATTGGGCTGGTCAGCCAGAAGACAGAGACCTATGTCTTCTCTTCCAAGTGAAAGCCAGAAGACACACACAGGTTTGGAAAAGCCAGAAGGCCCCCAGTTGGAAGAAGGCAAGAAGTTGGAACTGTTTTCCCCCAAGCAGCTGTGGTGTACGAACACTTGGATTTGGTTTGATTATTTAAATAGAGCGTGCTTCTCTCTGTCTCTCCTTGTTTTATATCAACATCTGAGGTGGCCACCACAACAGTATCCAAATTACCCAGGGACTTGCTCTGCAAACAGCAGACGTTCAGCCATGAGCCACAGCTGGAAAGCCCGTTTTGCTATGGAATTCTCAGCTGTAAAAGAATCCAGATGTTCTAAGATGGTTTGGGGGGATGCCAAAAGGATGCCAGATTTTTACAAAGACCTGCCAAGTCTTGGAGTGTGCTCCTTAGGAACTACTGTGGAAGAGATGCTGGGAAGTGCCCCGGGGAAGATATTCCTAAGAAAGTGAGGAAGACAGAGTTGGGTGGACGGAGGAGCTGAGCCTCAATGTAGTAGCCACTGAGGTCTCAGCCAGTCCTACAGGAGCTGGGGAGGCTCCAAACTGGGAAGATGAGGTCCTTAGTACCACCTGTGCCAACCTTACTCACTACAGGCTCTCATCTAAGACAGTGGGCGGAGTTTTAACAGGACTCCTCCTATTGTGATGACTCTCAACTATAAAATTATCTTGTTGTCAGTTCTCAAGACAGCTGTCCCTCTTTCTAAGCCGGCGCTCTGTAAGGACGAAGCCATGTTCAGCTCGAGCGCCAAGACTGTGAAGCCCAGTGGGGAGAAGTCGGACAAGTTTGAGTCTGCCATTTCTCTGGCGCTGCTCTCTGCTCGAGCTGGAGATGAACTCCCATCTCAAGGCGCAGCTGCGGGAGCTCAACACCACCACAGCCAAGGAAAGTGAAGTTGGTGGTAGTCGGAAAGCTATCGTAATTTTTGTACCAGTTCCTCAGCTTTAAGTCTTTCCCGAAAATCCAAGTCCGGCTAGTCCGTGAATTGGAGAAAAAGTTCAGTGGGAAGCACGTAGTCGTCAATGGTCAGAGGAGGAATCTGCCCAAGCCAACCCGGAAAAGCCGTACGAAAATAAGCAAAAGCGCCCCAGAAGCCGCACCCTGACAGCAGCGCACGACGCCATTGTTGAAGACATGGTCTTCCCAAGTGAAATTGTGGGTAGAGAATCCGTGCAAAACTGCATGGCAGCCAGCTCATAAAAGTTCACATAGACAAAGCACAGCAGAACAACTCGGAGAACAAGGTCAGAACTTTTTTCTGGCGTGTACAAGAAGTTTACAGGCAAGGATGTTAATTTTGAATCCCCAGAGTTCCAGTTGTAAAGAAAATGACTGAATAAAGTGTCATTCATAGTATTAGAAGAACCATCCTGTTGCTACTTCATAACTGTACATCTGCTACTGTTATAAATCATAATGTAAACATCTGATATGCAGGAGAGCAGCCCCCAAGTGGGTCACTACCCACAGGTTAAGAATCTTGGATTTTCAAGTGTCCACTAGCTGAGAGCAATGGCCACCAAATGACCGTCTCAGCCACAGAGAAATGGATACAAGCCCGGAGAAGGGGACTGGACAAAGACCCCTGTCATAGCTAGCTTCAGTTGTCAACTTGCCACAAGCTTGGAGTCCCTTGAAAGGGGGAACCTTAACTAACGAATGACCCTATCAGATTGGCCAGTTGTCATGTCTGCGGAAACATTTCTTAATCTCTAATTGGTGTGAGAGGGCCCAGACCACTGTAGGCAGTGCCAACCTTGGGCACATGCTCCTGGGTTGTATAAGAAAGCTGTCAAAGTGAGCCACATAGAGCAAGCCAGTAAGCATCCTCCATGGTCTTTGGCTCCCTCCATTCCTGCCTGGGGTTCCAGCCGTGAGTTCTTGCACAAGCTTCCTTTGTGACCCACAACCCAAATTAACCCTTCCCTCTCCTACGTTGTTTTTATCACAGGAACAGAGGAGCAAACTAAAGCACCTACAGCCATTGGAACCACTGGTCAGCCTCCTGACCCAGGAATTCTCAAAGCATTTGGACGCCATAGCCAGTGCTGGATTCAAGGACAGACCCACGCAGGAGAGAACACTGCCACATCTAGCTTGGCTCTGGGGACTTGGACCTGACTGGGGTGGCAAGAGAATGAAAAAAAAAAGACAAACCCAGAAACAGAAAAGCCGAGGCTGGGTGGTCTGAGCTCTCAGTTGAAGAAACTTCAGCACCCTGGAAACATAATGTTTTTATTATATAAACAGAGAGGCGGGGTTAGTGCATATGGCTGAACAAGGAAGTGGGGTTAGTGCATGCAGATAAACAAAGGAGACAGGGCTGTGGTATACAGCTGGATCAAGTAGACAGGTTTTCCTAACCTCAGTAGGAACGGTCTTTATAAGGGAACAGTCTTCAGACCATAAATATCCAGGGAGAGAAAGCTGCAGTGGACATTTTCTGTGCACACTCTCAATATCTACATTTGGTCCAGAGGAAGGCTTTGCCATTTTCCTCTGAGCCTCACCCCTGGGGAGGAGGCATTGCCATTTTCTCCACAGGTCTGAGGTTCTGAGGTCTGTGACAACATGTCTTTGTCTGACGTCAACAATACACATTCACTGAGACTCTGGGCTTTCTTCTTCACTTCTTACATGATACCTAGTTCAATTCACTAAGTATGGCCTCTGATGTCTTCCGGGTCGGAAAAGACATCCAAAGTGAAGAGTTGGCTTGTTAGGTCATGTGACCCGGAACCTAGGAGCAGCCACAAAGCCCAGCTAGAAGCCCAAGAGTCTCTAGAGTGGTGGTTCTCAACCTTCCTAATGCTGCAACCCTTTAATACAGTTCCTCATGTTATGGTGACACCCAGACATAAAATTATTTTATTACTACTTCATAACAGTACATACGCTGCTACTATGAATCACAGTGTAAATATCTGGTATGTATGCAGGATATCTGACATGTGACCCCTAATGGGGTCGAGACCCACAGGTTGAGAACTATTGCTTTAAAGAGCTAACCCTGCCATAAAGGAGCCAGAAGGAGCAACCTATCTGGATAAATGGTTTTCAGTCAGTGTGTTATAACACACATTGTCTGGGCTTCCTTGAGTGCTCTCTCCCAGACAAGCTTAAGCTAGCTAGTGCGTAAATTTGCATAGGTTAGCACAGACCTGGGGAGAGGGGGCGGGTCACACACTCAGATGCTCAAAGGAACCCGGTGACCATCACAAACAGTGGGAGAGCATATATCCCCTCCTGGAGGGGACACTTGAGATTCAGCCCCAAACAGTAGCATCAAAATAGGAATTGGGTCCCCATGAGGACAATGTTGTCCAGTAAACTAGGACCCCAACTTTCTGTATTAAACTTCTTGCTCTTGAAATGTCAAAAACAATTTAAATATTTTCAACACTTTGTAAGCTACACAAAGTTCACCAGTAGGTGTACGCTTTTTGTTCTTGGAATACTAATGCATGACTTCTGGTACCCACCACTCCACATGAAGTGGATGGGATAAAATAGACCATGTATTGACCAATATGGATAGACTATCCTGCATTTGATAGTCCTGAGTTGGACAGTATAGATTCTAATGGATTATCCAGTATTGGTAGTCATAAATTGGACAGTGTGGCTCCAGTATTCTCTATGGGGAGTCCCATTTAGTGGATATTTGTTCAACTTTAGAGATTTATGTTAGTATCCAAAACTTGGGGGTGAAATATCTCACTGGCCAAATGACCAGTGTATGTGTGTGCATGTGTGTGTGTGGTGCATATGTGTGTGTAGAGGCTGGAGAACAACTCAGATTTCATTCCTCCAGCACTGCCCACTTCATTTTAAGAGAGGATCCCCCAGTGGTATACCTAACCAGTGAGCTAGGCTGGCCAACCAGCAAGCCCCAGGGAGCCACCTGTCCCTGACTCCCCCGTGTTGGAATTACTCCTGTAATCTACCACACCTGCCTGCTGGGAATCGGGAATCAAACTCGGGTGTTCGTGCCTACAAGGTAAGCAGTTTGCCCAAGTGAGCTCTCCCCCTACTCCCCAATGTTCATTTTTACACCAAATCTGTACTGAGTTGATGATGTTTTCAAACAATTACATTTGTTAAGTATTCTCAACACTGATTCCAAACCTGTTTTCTGCAGCCTGGAACTGCTCTGCCCTACCTCAAGGGGAGCAAATCAACAAGAAGGCCATTTTATACCGTAACTCCAGGAAGGGCTGCAGACAATATGGTGGTGAGAAGCAATTCCACATTGTGAGGGCTCTGACTGGTTCTCAGACACTGCACCCCACAAATACAGAGTCTGAGGAGCCTCTTGTTACACACACACACACACACACACACACACACACACACACACACACACACACTTCCTTCACAATCAGTCCCCAGAGGAAGGTAGAAAGCTCAGGGAGGTGACTCAGTCAGTAAAGTGCTTGCCATGCATGATACAGACTTGAGCTCAAGGCCCAGTACACGCATCAAAAGCCAGCTATTGTCTTGTGTGCTTGTAATACAGCGGTGGGAAGACAGAGGTGGGAGGGGAGGCTCCTGGGATTCACTGACCTGCCAGCCTAACCTAAATGGCAAGATCCAGGTCGCAGTGAGAGAGGCCGTCTCAAAGAACAAGGTGCACATCATCTGAGGAATGTCACCGTAGATTGGCCTATGTGTGCGCACGTGCACACACACACACTCGCAGTCATACACATGCATAAGCACACACATACATGTACATAACACATTACACACCTACACAAGTGCACACACACATGTAAACATACATGTACAAACATATACATCCATGAACTCACACACGTGTACATGCACACACACACAAAGGAAAATGGGAAACAGAAGTGAGTGGAAGACTGAGAGGTGACAGTTGTGACGGGAAAGGCTGCTGTGTATCAGGAAACACAAATACAGGCCCCTCACCCTCCTACAGTGCCAAGAGACACGTAAGCAACCTGAGAGGTCAACCCAGCGGTGAACGTGTATGGCTTCCCTGAGACAAAGATGTAAAAATGATTCTCGGGCATTTTCTCCCCTCTAGCATCCAAAGAACACAGACACCTAGGGCACGGCTCGTGTGTAACTTCACCCAGCTTTCCAGACCTTTTCTAGGCCAGATCCAAGGACCATGGAGCCTTGCAGCCCACCCCTTCCCATTTCTCCCACCCCTGCCACATCCTTGAGTCCAGACCCTCAGCTGGCGTCCCTCTTTCTGAATTTTCCTGACATGCCAGGCCTCCTGTTGCTTTTGAAATATGGGCCGGTGACCTGCTGTGCCAGACACCCTTGTCTTGAAGCTCCAGTTTTATTTTCAAAGAGGAGGGTGCTGAGGCTGTAAGCAAAATCACTTCAGTGATTCGGCCAGATGAATACACTGGGGTCCCCCAGTTCATCTGTCCAAGCAGCCAATGGTCATTGCTGTGGCTGGAGGAACCTAGGCCTGCAGTCCTCCTTGCTCTTCGCTATTGTCACCTCTGTCCCTTCTGTTACACGGTTCCTGGGTCCATGCCGATAGCATGGTCAGACAGAAAAAGGTATTGGCAGCAGGTGGGGCAGGGTTTGAACCCTGGCTCTGCCACTGACTAGGCTACATGATCTGGATAAATAGCCTCTTCTCTTCATCTGGCAGGAACTCGGTAGCCCTAACGGAGGCAAATCAGAGGCATTGTTATCCAGGCCTGCTGAAGTTCTCGTCTGGAATATCCCCCAAAGGTGTGGTCCCCAAGATGGTGCAGTTGAAAGGTAAATGGGGCTTTTGAGAGGTGAAATTTAGTGATGTATTGAGGTCACTGGGGATGGGTGGCCTCTGGAGAAAACTGCTCAGTTTACTCCCTCGTTCTCCTTTGTTTCTTGGCCAATGAAGTAAGTGGCTTCGGTTTGTCACGTGCTGTTTCCATTGATGGGCTGCCTCACCATAAGACAGACCAAAGCAATTGACCCAATAAGTCATGGGTGGCACACTCCAAACCCATGAGTTTAAAGAAGTCTTTGCTATTTGTAAGTTGATTACCCTCAGGTATTTTTTAAGGTGGTCAGCACAGGCCCAGTGAATAACCAAATGGAGATGATTTCATACAGATGCAGCTCCTTACATCTGATTGTGATGTGTCAGAAGAGGAGACCAGGGACCCAGAACTGCCATGCAAGTTGTCCAAGGTCCACAGCAGGCGGGCAGCCAAGCTGGGCTTCACGCTCAGGTCTCCTTGACGCCATGCTCACGGTTGTTTATTCTTCCTCAGATCGTTTTCAACCACGGTTGCAGAACCAAACGGTTTGAGCAGCTGACAGCTCGACTGCTACGGGGACCAACAGACAAGGGAACTTGAACTTGTTTGTAAAACATCCGACCCTCCAGTTCCACGACCTCCCCACCCGGCTGCCCAGTACAGGGAAAAAGAGGACAGAGCTCAGCAAACACAGCTTTCTGGCATTCCCCTGAGGCTGCTGGCCATCAGCCACAAGCAAAGCACTGCCAGGGGACTCGGGAAACCTCCTGCGACTGAGCATTATGAAAGTACCCATTGCTGCCCTCCAGTGTCCCCATTAATAAGGTCAGCCTCTCCCAGCCTTTGACATCTGTAGTTCAAAAGGAAAAGGAAAATACATGTGGGAAACAAAGAAAGAGCAGGCAGAGCTTTAATTTATTTATATGTTTATTTATATTTATTTATTTATTTATTCTCACTAAATTGGATTTCACTGAGTTTTGGGGGGAGGGGTTGTGTATGTATGTGACTTGAAGCCACCCAGTGCTGTCCTCTAGCGGTGGATTCTATATCACAGCCATTAGTCGCAGCAATTTGAATTTAAGTGTTAAATAATTAAAATTAAACTAAAATCGGGTCTCATGTTCTGAGCGCTCTGGCCACAGGTGAATGGCATCTGCCAGATTGGCCCTCGCAACTAGAGATGGCTTCTTTGAGACAGGGAAGCACAGAGAGTAGTTTTCTGAAGATCTAAAAGTAACAGCTAAAAGTAACAGTTACAACTCAGATTTGCGTGCATGGTCAACAGACATTCACCATCTCTTTCAAGCACTTTATCACCCTACAGCATTAAGTGGGGGAGCCCCGGATCCTGTCCCTTCCAAACATAGCTCAAGCCCATGTTAGGGCCCTGCCTATGGCAGAAGCTAAGGTGTCTGTTGCCTGTGGCTACGCCATGGGAAAGGGCAGAATAAGCATGGCTCTTCCATCTTCCATCTACAAAGAAGGTGTTGCCTTGTCTTGATGTCTTATGTTAGTCAAGCTCTTCCAGGGGACAAGGAAGGACGTGGAACAGATACCTTTAAAACAAAACCACACCGTTTAGGAGAAATCTCATATTTGTCGTTTTGTGCTGTTTTCTTTTGTTTTGTTTTGTTTTGTTTTGTTGTTTTTTCGAGACAGGGTTTCTCTGTGTAGCCCTGGCTGTCCTGGAACTCACTTTGTAGACCAGACTGGCCTCGAACTCAGAAATCCACCTGCCTCTGCCTCCCGAGTGCTGGGATTAAAGGCGTGCGCCACCACGCCTGGCTTGTTTTGTGCTGTTTTCTTGAGACTCGGTCTTGTTGTGTAGCCCAGGCTGGCCCTTTACCCACCTGCCCCAGCCTCCTGGACTCTGAGATTACATACACACACACACACACACACACACACACACACCATCATGCCTAGCTAAGAGAAAATATTTTATGACAACATACAAATCAAATAAATGCATGCTTATATGCAGGAATGCACATACTACTACATGTGTGCACCCACGTATACACACACACACACACACACACACATACACACACACAAATAAAAACATTTAGGGACACCCATGCTTGTTAATACTGACAGACAGTACCACACCACGAACGTTTTGGGAAGACAGCCAAGAATGTGTCCCCCAAGGCAGCGCAGAGCTGCCTGTCTTACGGTGCTGGCTTTCCTGATCTGTCTCTGATAAATATCCCAGTTCCAGAAGCATCCTTGAAGGCTGGTTGGAGGCATACAAGCAGCCTCCCGACTGGCTGACAGCCAAGGGATGCAGACGAAGAGTTAGGCAAGAGCACTCAGCGCTAAAAGGTGGCCCACAGATGTTAGCATCAGCAAGAATAGAGAAGCAAGCGCATGTAGTCCCCAGTGTCCTCCCCAGACTAAGACTGTCAGAGCCAAAGCTTGGCCTCCCAAGGTAGTGTGAGACCCCCACAGGACCACCACAGGTCCAGGTCAAACACCCTAAGTCCTAGCAGCCTAACGGGTGCCCACAGAGAGAGTAAAGCAGGCAGGACAGACGGCCAGGACCAGAGCACAATAGGACAGTGCCAGGCATGGAACAGAAGCCCTGAGTGGAGAAAATGCCATGTCTGTAATTGTCCCCACACAGGGGAAGAAGAAGAAAAGAGCCCAAGTACAAATGGAAAGCTGGGTAAACAAAAGGTACCAGGTCGCATTGTATACAGTACATAATGGAGTATTTCCCAGCAAGTTAAAAATCCATACAGTCACCAAAGGAGTTGCACAGGCATGATGCTGAGAAAGAGCCTGTAGTCAGCAGATCTGGGTCTGGGGACCCTGTTTATATACAGCTCCGTAACTCACAAGAAGAATCGGTGTGGTCTGTCTCATGCTCACCTCTGGCAGGGAGAGTATGGATGTGGACCTGGCAGGGACATCAGGCAACACTTACGAATAGTGCCACTCCATGGGTCAAGCATATGAAAACCACCACAACCAATTCTCTGGCACCTTAAATCTGCTGATGAGTCTCTCTAATGGTTTCTTATCAGTTTCTTTTCTTGGCTCTAGCTGCCTTGGAACTCACTATACAGCTGAGTGTCCTAGTTACCTGTCACCTAGACACAACCTAAAATCACCTGAGAACAGAGTTCTAACTGAGGAAAAATCTCAAATCAGATTGGCCTATGGATTTATCTGTGGGAGATTGTATTGTTAATTGATGTAAGCGTGGTCACTTAGGAAAACAATTACATATTACTGGCTCACACTACAAACCACTGTTTTCTTAGGTGACCAAGCTTTGGGGACTGGGTGTTATTGCAGCTAATGCTATGCATCCTAACTAAAACATATTCCTAGAACCTTTCTGTTTTGGGGTTTCTAGGTTTGGGTTAATCAAGGTGGAATGAGACACCCTAAGTGTAGGGGGCGCCATTCCATGGTCTGAATAGAGAGGAGAGAGTAAGCTTATACCAACATTCCAACATTCTTGTCTCTCTTTGCTTCCTGACTTCTGCAGAGGTGACCAGCTGCCTCCCACTCCTGCAGCTGAGCCTTCCCCATCACAATGGGGTACACCCTTAGACGTATGCTGAAATAAGCCTTCCTTTCCTCATGGTGTTTTCCTCAGGTATTTTGCCACAGCAGCAAGAATAATAGCTAATGCAGCCTTCATAAGCAGGAATGGACGAGGTGCTCTGTTTTTGTTTTGTTTTGGTTTGGTTTTGGGGGTTTTTTGGGTTTGTTTGTTTTTGAGGGTTCTGCACACTTGTTCCCCAGAGGATGGCCTTACTTCAGGGGGCTTTGGAGTCTTTAAAAGGTGGAGCCTGGTTGGCAGAAGCGCATCCCTAGAAGTAGGCCCTTGAAGGTGACACCCAGCCCAGCCCATTTCTGCATTCTGCTTCCTGGTCTGCCACCTTGTGGGGAACTTCTGAGACTGAGTCTGTGAAGGGGACAAGTTCAGGGACTCCAGGGATCTCAGGCCGGTGACAACCATTCTTCTGAGATGGCCTCAGCTGAGCTGGCAACAGAACCAGATATAGCAGGGAAAGGCAGGGTGTGACACACACACACACACACACACACACACACACACACACACACACCTCAGATAGTAGAAATCCTTATTCAATGCCTTCTACAGTCTGAAACTCTTGAAGACAGTTTCTCCTTTCACTCTTAACGTGACAGTTATTGTCACAGTTGCCACATGCAGGGATACTGACTGCGGAGCACGCTGTCCCAGCATCTTGCACAAGGAATGCCCGAGGGAAGTGTGCTTTTCCCGCAGATGTTAAGACAGAGGCACAGAGCTTAATTTACCTGCCCATAAATGCACAGGTAGGGGCCTAGATTTCACACTGTTGTGGGTGTTGGGGAGCAAGGACTGAAGAGGAAAAGGCCTTCCCCTTATTGCTGAGGCTGCTATGCTGGTCTCAGCAGCAGAGAGTCCGAGGAAGACCTCAGAGCTGCCTCCTCCTCCTCCTCCTCCTCCTCCTCCTCCTCCTCCTCCTCCTCTTCCTCCTCCTCCTCCCTAAACCCACCACAGACCAAGCAAGACTGCCAGCTCTCTGCTGCTGCTAATGAGGAGCTCAGGGTGGGAGCAGAGGCTCAGGGTGGGAAGCTGGGAATTGACTGTCCCACCTAGCCCACCCCTAGCTGCTGCCTCAAAGATAATTCTCCCCAGTGTTTATCGTCCCTGCAAGTATTTATTAGCCATTTTCTCTCCAAATTTATGCCAAATCAATGTTGGAATAACAGCTTGGCTGCAAGGATTGATTTCTTGTATTTAAGGCGAAACTAGTTTAGTTTGGAAGCCCCAAGCAGAAGTCTCACACTGGCTGAAAAGATAATGCTTAGCTCAAGGATTCCTGGGAAGCCTTCCAAAGCAGGGCCCCCGGGAGGCAAATAGCCTTGGCCTTCAAGGCTGAGGCCTGGGAACACACACCATCCGTGTCACGAAGGACTAGTGAGCAGGAACATGGCCCCTGAGTATTTCCCATGTGCAGAAGGTAGCACCAGACATCCATCAGCAGTATGCCTCTCTACCACTCCCCCTCCTTACTAAATGAGAAAACTGAGGCACAGAAAAGCTAAGTCCAGAGCTTGAGTTTGTCTTCCTCTATGTGAGTGAGACTTCCTTGAACCTAGTGGTTACAGCTTTCTAATCCCAACTCGAGTCTGCCCAGTTCCCGAAACCCCAAAGAGAGGACCAGGACATGTGACTCCATTAAAAACCAGCGTGGACCATCCAATCTTGCTACCAGCAACTGATCATCCAGATAGTGTAAACAGCCCAACTCCTGCATCCTAAACAGAAATGAACAAAATGCAGGGTGAACCCTAAACACGGGCCCTCCCAGAACTCAGGAGTACATATGTATCCTCGGAGAAACCCTAACGTAGTATAAATAATGTATACTTTCCCTATACCAAACTTACCATTCTCCCCACTTAATAAGGACTTTGAAAACTACCAAAAGGACAGGGCAAGTGGCTCAGTTGGTTAAGGGCTTACCAGGAAAATCTGAGGTCCTGAGTTTGGATCCCCAACCCACACATGAAAAGCTGGGTCGGTGGGGTGTGCCTGTAACCCCAGTACTGGGGAGCTGGAGACAGAAGTATCCCTGGAGCTTACTGCTAGCCAATCTAACCTAGTCAGTGATCTCTGGGTTCAGTAAGAAACTCTGCCTCAAAAAATAAGGGAAGACACCCAGCATTAGCCCCCAGCTTCCACACCCAAACACAAACTTGTGCACATACATCACATACACAGGCGGAGAGGAGTACTAGATGGCAGAGAAAAAAAAAATGACCAGAGCCATCTCCCCAGTGGCCATCTCTCCGACTCTGGCAGGATCTCCCACATGCACCGAGCAGCCCTGACAGGGAGGGACTCACTATCACTATATTGCCTCCTATTCTGCCCTAAGTTAAGCTTACCTGTATCCACTCCCCACGCATGCACTGCTTGCTAAAAAAGGTATGAGTGTGATGCCCCAAGTCAGCCTCTGTCCAGGCCACAGTCAGCAGACCCTAAAGGGGTCTGGTCCCTGTCATGCTCTGATACCTGCTAGTTTGGAAGATCTTAGGTAAGTTATGAGATCTGTAGGTGATTTGATTTTCCCATTGCTGAATGGGGCTCAGTGGTAACACTAAGGACTGGAGATGTAGCTCAGTCATGGAGTGTTGGCCTGGCATGTGTTAGGCCCAGAAGTCAGTCTCTGTCGTGCAAGAAAACATACAAGTAAAGAATGCCTACATGTACTCTTGACTTTGCGTTTTAAGCCAAGTTTGGGGTCTTCAGCTCGCAGTTGCAAAGTTTCAGACTTGGTTGAACTTTTGACCCCGTCAAAGCCTATGGCCCCATCACTAACTCCATCTCCATCCCACTCGGGTTCTCATGACTATTGACCAGACCAGTAGACACTGGACGTCTTCTAAGTCACTGGTAGAGCATGATCATCTAAAAGGACTCTTCACAGTCTCCCGGAACAGTACTGGAGACTTTCTTACTGGTCAGTGTTTCCCAAACTGTGTTTTTCGGAATTTTTGCTCCCCTCGAAGTGGTGGGTATGTTTGGGGCTAAAAGATCCTAGACAAAATAAAAATAGTAATATTAATGTTAACAAACAAGGGCAAATATCTCATGAAGACTTCCATATCAGGCCTTCCCTCCAGCCATACAAGCTTTTAAATCGGTTCTGTCCACAATGAACTATTTTTATTGAAAAAAAAAAATCACCACTTCCTTTGTACACACCCAAGCTCACAACACCCACTTTCTCCTCCTGAAAGGGTTTTGGGTTGTTTTGTTTTGTTTTGTTTTTTCCATGTCCTGCTGGAGTGAGACCCTGGAGCAGCCCAGTCCTGAAATCCTTTCTGGACTCTTGTCTGACCCCAGCAGGAGCTATCAGCCATCATCACTGTGAGCCTATGTCAAGACCCTGAACACAAAAGTCTAGGAGCTGCTTCCTTCCATAGCCAGGCCACTGCTCCTCCTGCTTCCCCGCCCAGCCCTGCCCCGCCCCGCCCCACCCCGCCCCACGCAGCTCCCTGGAAGCCTTTTCTGGTCACAGCCCATTTGCCTGCTCCTTGAGGCACTAAGCACCTGGAATAATCCATACACCTCCCCAGACATCTGAAAGCCAGCCCCTTCCTCCAGCTGTTTGTCAAAGGAACATCAGTTAGCCCTGAGGGTAGGAAGAGCTGTCCTTCCTGGTGAGTGTCCATCATTTTCTGTGCAGCCTGGGATCTCCAGTTCAGTTTAGTTTTTCTGAGGCAGGGTGGCTCACACGTTGAAGTATGTGACCAAAGACGGCCGTGAACTTCAGATCCCCCTGCCTCTTATCTCCCCAGTGATGGAGTTTCCGGCGAGCGCCACCATAGGCAGGTTTTACGAAGCTCTGGGGATCAAACTTATGGCTTTCTGCATGCTAAAACAAGCATCGTACAAACTGGGATTATCCCAGTTTTTAAACCCCTTCTTCACAAAGGAAGCCTTTTGTAAATTAGACTCAGTTCTCAGAAACGTCTGTCTCACCACTGGCCGCTAGATGGCGACGTCAAAATTCTTTTTCTTCTCCCAAATGAACTCCTGTGAAATCTCACGGGGGGGGGGGGGCGGGGGGTTGTATTAAATAAAGGAATAGTAAGATGGGGGAAGGAAGGTCGGCATTTAAGACTATTGCCTTCTCCCTCCTCCTCGGTGCTCTCCTTCATTCAGAGATGTTTTTCCACCAGGGGACTGACCTTGGAGGCCGGTCCTCCCCAGCAGGGATCTAATCTAGTTCAGGGTGCACACTAGGACGAACTCAAGCAAGCACGCACGCACGCACGCACGCACGCACGCACACACGCACGCATGCACGCAAGCACAGACCTTTAAAACCAGTGAGGTCCAGCCATCCCAGGCTAAGTAGGTCAGAATTTCTAGATATGCACCTCCTTCCTAGTGCTGGGGGAAAGAGCCCACTTCACCCCACCACCAATAATTCTACTGCAGCCCAAGGCAAGAGTCACTCACTTCCTGTGACCCTGGTGCCCAAGCCTGGTGGGCCTTCAGGATTTGCCAATGTTTCTAGTCAACCCACACTTTAAGAGCCACCTTAGAAAGGGGGAAATTTCTGGAATTCAAGGTGCTGGGCTGCCCCGAAGGAGGCTGACTGGTTTTATTTCTACCTTCTTTCCGATTGCAGCACCAACTTCACACCCAACAATTCAAGCGAGTTCTGATGGTAACCAGGGATCTAGGGCAAGTTACAGGTTCAGTCCCACAAAGCCAGCTCCATCTCTGAACCAGTGGTTCATGGCAGCCTGGGTGATTCACACTGAGGACAGACCACAATCACAGCCTTCCTTCATTTCCTGGGACTATGGCTCCTTAGGACGGATGCTGTAGTTCAAAACTTGGACTGTTGGCGATTGAGAGATAAACAGATCTCCAGGCTTCTCCCTGAAGTAGGTCATAAGACCATCAGCAAGACCTCCCCTGCTGAGCCCAGTCTGGTGGTACAAGGCAGTAATCCCAGCACTTGGGAGGTAGAGGCAAAAGGATCAAGAGCTAAGGCCAGCTTGGGCTACACAGGGACATTCTGTCTTAAAATAAACAAAAAGAAGTATTCTCCTTATATGAAGAGCAAAGGAAGGCCATTATTTCAGGAGAGTAGAGACTCAGAAAGGAATCTGAACTCATAGACCAGGCAAGACTCCCTCAGTTAATGACCCTTGGCTTACATCTCCGTTGTCTGTCACAGTTCCTACAACTACCCACACTCTGGCAAATGTCAGCCTAAAATACTGAGGTGTCTGTCACAATGTAAAACTTAGAGCAAATGAACATTCATCTTTATCTTCTTGTCGCTGTTATAGGATCTCAGCCTATATAGGCTGTTATAGGACCTAAAATGGGAAGAAAAATATTTCTTTTCCCCCTTAATATCAAAATACAGCAAAAATAGATAATTTGGACTTCCTTAAAACTAAAAGCATTTGTATTTCAAGAGACATTATCAATAAAATTAAAAGGCTTGGAGTTTAGTTGAAATCATTTATAATTACATATTTAATGAATTTAATGACATACTTACACCCAGGACACAGAAGAAGAAGAAGAAGAAGAAGAAGAAGAAGAAGAAGAAGAAGAAGAAGAAGAAGAAGAAGAAGAGGAAGAGGAAGAGGAAGAGGAAGAGGAAGAGGAAGAGGAAGAGGAAGAGGCCTTTTTGCCCAGTGCTACAAATTGAATTACGGCTTCTCCCATGTCCCATGCTAGGCAAATGCTCATCCACTGAGCTACCTTCCCAGTCCCTGCAAACTCTTTAACACCCAGCAACAAGAGGGCAAACAACCCAATTAAAACTTTAAAAGGCAGACGATTTGAGTCGCTATTTTCCCAGAGAAGCTATGCATATTCATATACATATGAAAAGTCCCTGGAGAGATGCAAATCAAAATCACAAGGAAATGAGACTTCGAGCCTACCAGGAGCAGTCCAATAAAAAGACAGATAACAGCATGCATTCAGGAAGAGGCAGAGAAACATCATCACCTCTGCTTGGGAAAATGGTTTGATGAAGCCTGTAAAGATTCAAAACGGAGTTGCGAGTTCAGTGATTCGGTAAATCCACTGTTAGATCTGCAGTGCTGGGAGAATTGAACATGTTCACACAAAACACTGCACAGCCATGTTCAAAGCAGCCGTATGCTTTATTCATGATGGTGAAAGGGAAGACAGGACCCAGATGTCCATCAGCTGATGGATGGATCAACCAACTATGGTAGACCCATACAGTGACCATCAGTAGGGATACTGATGCATGCTACATCACCATGGTCCTGGAAAACGTGCAGTGTGAAGGAAACCAGTCACAACATGAGTCCATTTGTGTGAAAACCTATGTGACAGAAGAAAGATTACCACCAGGGGGAGGGGTTGGGTTTCTTCACGAGGTGATGCCAGTACTCTTTAAGTACTGAAGATCAGTGAGTGTACACACACATACACACACACACTGAATCCTATACTATAATAAAAGGGTGAGCTTCATATATGACTTCCAGTTCAACAAAACTGTTATATATTTTTAAAGATTTATTTATTTGTTTATTTTAAGTATATGAGTACACTGTCACTCTCTTCAGAGTCACCAGAAGAAGAGAACATCAATCAGATCCTATTGCAGATGGTTGTGAGCCACCCTGTGGTTTGCTGGGAATTGAACTCGGGACCTCTAGAAGAGCAGTCACTGCTCTTAACCACTGAGCCATCTCTTCAACCCAAAGCTGTTATATTTTTAACAAGGTAACATATTAGGCTGGATGTAAAGGAGTCTGGGACTAGGGAGATGGCTCCATCAATAAGGTGCTTGATATGTAAGCATAAGGACACAAGTTCAGATCCCAGCACCCACATAATCGCAACTCGGAGGTGGACATAGATGGATCCTTGAGGTTCACACTGCTCAGATAATCAAGCCCAATCAGTGGGCTCCAGGCTTAGTGCAAGGCCCTGTGTCAAATAGAAACAAAAAGCAGAAAGAAATTTAGTATGACACCCAATGTCAACCTCCAACAGGTACCCACAACACACACACACACACACACACACACACACACACACACACACACTCATGGCTGGAGAGGCTAGTAGTAGAATTCCAGGCAGTAGGCAGTGAAGGTGGCCTTTGCAAATATATGCCCTGTGACCTAACAGCAGTGTGATGGTTGGGAAAACAGCAATCTGAGAGATGATGTCTCTGACCCAGGCTGGGGAATCCCAGAGGAAGCCAGGATCTCAGATAGGGAGTGGAGGAGGGGTGCAGAAATACCATCCCGTGAGGCATCTGCCCAGACCAAGGAACCCTGCTTCCTTCTCAGTTGACCTGCATATCCTCAAGGAAGTCAGGTCCCCATAGCATGCCTGTCCTTTCACCTTGCCTCTGTCAGTGCTACGTCAAGCCCTGTCCCTCTTTAATGTCACCTGTGATCTCCTCTGGGCTTGGTGACAGTTGCAGGAAAACCAGACCAAGGAGGAGAGCGCCTTCATCGGAGTTTTTGGAGTTCTCAGAGAGCTGTCACTCATCGAGTTGCCTGTGAGATCTGGACTCAGTCACTCCAAAAGTAGATGGAGGTAGCCTGTGCCACCAGGGGAAGATCCTGCAGTTAGGGAAGCTCTGTGCCTGCAGCTCTCATCCACTGAGCTCCTCTGCCTTGGAGAAGCCCACTTGTTAGCTTATTCCAGGTTCATGGACACTAAGTCCACAATGTAGGCTAACAGAAACTGTTTCTGCTTTCCCATCCGTCTCAGTGACATGGAAGGTGGGGGCACGGGGGACCCTCAAGACCCAAACCAGCCTGAGGATTTGGTTCCATCTAGGCTAGGCTCTCGCTAGCAGCTGCGCTTGCAGGAAGAACTGCTCAGCTCACACTGCCTCTCCTCTGGCCTCACTGTGCTCAAAGGACGGGCCTCGGGCCACGGGAGGCTTTGTGCACTGCACGGAGCAGAGCGTCTGGGAAAAGTTGTAAACCGAGCTGGAGGACTTGCTTGGATGAGAAACTGGCCTAGGACCCGAGTCTGTTCACCCCATCAAGCTGGCCAAGCCAGACCCACCTTCCTGCCCCACAGATGGGGAAGGCTCCTACCCATTGTTCTCCAGGATGCTTTGACAGAGAGGGAAGGGAATGTAGGCCCTGGAGACCGGAAAGTTCAGCTTCCGGGCACCAAGGTCTGCCAGACTCACGCCTGCCCTCCAGACAGGAAGGCTGGTCCTTGGTCCCATTCTGTCCTGCCCAGCTGCTGGACTACCCCCAATCAATGCTTTCCCCTTTCTGGGCCCTTAAGGAGACGGCATGCAGGAGGAGGCTTTGTGTGCTAGCCTGGGCAGGGAATTCCAGAGGAATTGAGGAGAATAATGCCAAGATTTGGGCCTCCCTGGGCCCAGCTATACCATTCAGTGTATATAGGACACAGCCACAGAAATGCCTTGTACTCTCTGTGGCTGGTCTCACCCATTCACATTATCAGACAAACGCCATGTGCACAATCATAGCTCCATATACACTCACCACTGTCTCCATTAACACCTCAGCTGTCTCATTCCCAACTTACTGAGTAACTACTGTATACTTTGCATAAATATTCTCAATAACTTCTCCCAACAACCCTTGAGGAAGGCACACAATCACCCTCCCCATAGTACAGAAAGGGAAAATAAGGCAGCAAAAGCTCCAGGGTTGGTCTGGGGCGGCTAGATGAGTGGTCCTCAACTTCTGGGTCTTGTCCTCTTTGGGGGTCGAACAACCAACTCACAGAGGTAGCCTACGAGCATCAGAAAGCACAGATCTTTACATTATGGTTCATAACAGTAGCACAACGACAGCTATGACAGCTATGAAGTAGCAATGAAATACTTGTATGGTTGGGGTCACCACAACATGAAATGTGGTTCTAAGGGGTCCTGGCATTAGGAAGGTTGAGAAAGCCGATCCCAGCCAGTCCTGGTCAGGCTCTGTGCTGAGCCTTTTCAGACTGGACGTTCCAGCTTCAGGGTCCTCTGGCACCGCTTCCTCAACAACATTGAAAGGATGTCTGAGAGAAAGCAAGACAGCTGGGAAAGTGCTCTCAGAGGAGCTAGTCCCCCACTGCCCCCAGGAGCTCTCTAATGGTCATTGTTCTCACCACCAGGAATGCAGTTTTTGCTCTGCTCCTTCCTGGCCTGGGACAGGCTGCCCAACACCCCTCTTCCTCCTAAGGCTCCTGAGGCTGCAGCATTAACTGCTTTAGCCTCTGGCCTCTTCTGTGGTCAAGATTTGGTCCATGCCCCCATCCCCACACCCCTTGCGCCCTCTAGCTCTCTCCTGTGTTCTCTCTCTCTCCCTCTCTCTCTCTCTCTCTCTCTCTCTCTCTCTCTCTCTCTTTTTAAAGATTTATTTATTATTATACATAAGTACACTGTAGCTGTTTTCAGACACTCCATAAGGGGGCATCAGATCCCATTACAGATGGTTGTGAGCCACCATGTGATGCTGGGATTTGAACTCAGGACCTTTGGAATAGCAGTCAGTGCTCTTACCCACTAAGCCATCTCACCAGCCCCCCCCCCTCTCTCTCTCTCTCTCTCACACACACACACACACACACACACACACACACACAAAATCACTCCATGGGGGAATCTTAAACCTAGACAGGATAATCTTCTTAAAACAGAACCTCTTAGGTTGAGCCCATGTTTTCAAAGCTGCTTAGGGGACATCAGGCCACCTCTCTGACAATACCTAGTATGAAAGCAGTCACCAGTGTGGGTCCCTTCCAAATGGATCAAGTTCATCTAGATGACAAGCCTGGCCCAGAGCTAGGGAAATGAAGACATTGACAAACAGTGCCACCATACTGCGAGCTGGTGGCACTTCTCAGAGAGGACTGAGATCCAAACACAGAAAGCAGACATGGTTTCTGTTAGCCTACATTGTGGACTTGGTGTCCATGAACCTGGAATAAGCTAACAAGTGGGCTTCTCCAGGGCAGAGGAGATCAGTGGATGAATGCAGCAGGCACAGAGATTCCTTAACTACAGAATAGTCCTCTGGTGGCACAGGCTACCTCCATCTACTTTTGGAGTGACTGAGTCCAGATCTCACAGGCAACTCGATGAGTGACATCTCTCTGAGAACTCCAGAAACTCCGATAAAGGCTCTCTCCTTCCTGGTCTGGGTCTGTTTTTGTTTTTGTTTTTTATTCAGTCTGGGATGCCAGCCCATAAGCTGGTGCTGCCCTTATACAAGATGGGCCTTTCTCCTCAGTGAGAGCTCTCTGGAAACCCTCTCACAGTCACATCCAGAGGTTTGTCTTCTAGGTGACTCCAAATCTAGTCAAGTTGCCAGTGAAGAGGAACCATCACAGAGCTCTGGGGGCAGGCTTTGCCACTGGACAGATGGAGGACTGGGCGGGGGGACTTTCCAACGGGAATGGGAATCAGATAGACTAGGTGCATTTGGGCTGAGCATTAAAGGGTTGGGAGGCCTTGGCTGGCACAGTGAGGAAGTAAAATCATCCCAGAAGAGAAGGACAGCTTGGGCAAAGGCTCAGAGGCAGGAAGCATGTGTGGCCATCCTGAGCTGATCTACATTGTTCAGCAAGGCCAGGCAGATATATACCGGAAGGAGCTTAGTTGGAGCTGGGCACAAGCACATGAAGCAGTCACTTGGTGCTGTAACAGATTAGATCCAACCCCTGCTCTCAAGGCCATCTGAGAGAAGCTATAAAGCCTAGGACACAGAGGCACACAGTAGGACTCAGACTAGGAGCTTCCCAATAGCTTCTGTTATCAGAAGCATCATACGAAGGAAAGGAAAATTTTGGAGCAACCAAATCTGACTGCAGAGAGACTAAGGGGAGGTTTGCTGTCACCGAGCAATTTCTCCAAAGGAGATCTGCTCCCTGTTCTTCAGCCACACTAAGCTCAGGCCGGAGTACCAAGTAGTCAGCCCACACTGGCAAAAACAAGACAAGGCAAAAAATCATCAAGAGCCAGGCATGACTCAGGCAAACCTGTGAGGTCAGCATCTGAGCGACTGAGGCAATAAGATCATGACTTTGTGTCCAGCCTGCTGGGCTATCTGGGGGAAAAGAAGGAGGAGGAGAAGGGGGGAGGGGGAAGAGGAGGAGGAGG
>LR751959.1:80296-120765 GCA_902729485.2 Mus minutoides | reverse complement strand
AAAAAAAAAAAAGAGGCTCATTTCTCTTACGGTTTTGGAAGTTCAAGGGCCAGAAATCTGACTTGACACAGGTCTGGTGAGGGTCCATGCCTGATGGCTGATGCTGAGATGAAGGTATTTGGGGAACAAGGAGGCATGTCCTCAGCAAGGAAATTGAGAACAGGAAGGGCAACTGTTGCTCTTTTTATAGCACGGTTCTCAAAAGAAATACTGAGGACTTGTAGGAGAACCAACACTGGGTTGTGTAAGAACCACCACACATTAAGGATGTCTGTGTCACCCACCTGCTGCCACCTGTCTGCCCCGTGGACCTTTGGAGGACATTTAAACCACACCATAAATATGTGCGATTAGGAATATGTGTGAAGACATCATGATACCTTTTTATGATATAATACCACATGAAACTCATTATGTCAAAATATATATGACAGCATAGGTAAAATATTTGTGATACATGTTGAAGTCCAAAAATTAGACACTGAAAAACAAGATGTTCTCTTTCTCTCTCATATATATATATTTGAAATTGAAACAGGGTTTCTCTGTGTAGCCCTGGCTGTCCTGGAATTCACTCTGTAGACCAGACTGGCCTCGAACTCAGAAATCCGCCTGCCTCTGTCTCTCAAGTGTTGGGATTAAAGGCATGCACCACCATTAGTGGCTGAATTTGCCTTTTAAAAAATAAAATTGAATATTGAATATTTTGCCTATTATAAAGTAACAGCACGATGTGAGAAAAATTTCATTGAGAAATAATGTATTGCATATTATTATGTTTTCGTTATTGGTTATAGCTCACTGCTTGGTATGCAAGTTGGCTGTCTTAATCTCCAGTGAGTGTCAGCTCAAGGGTGGGGAAGTGCAGTCTGATGTCCCCACAGACTGCTGGAGTTGGCTGGGGGTTCCTAGACTGAGGATGTCTAATGAAGTCAGGTTCTCAGACTCTTGGGCACCACAGACACCAATGGATGCTGAGAACGGAGTGGAGGTCCCCATCCATAGGCTGTATCTAGCCTGGGGGTCGAAGGGAAAAGGGCAGGAGGAGAGCTCCAGCTGGGTCCCTCGGGGAGGAGAGAGTCCTTGGCTTGGTGGAGACCATGGCTGAGAGCCCTGAGAGGCCATCTTTGAAAGATTAGCAGCCGGCTCTTTAAGGCCTGCTCCATTGCTTCCCACAGTGGATCCATGGCTTTAAGGCATTTATTATCATGTTGGAGAGTTGTGATGAGTGAAACCGTACCCCACTTTCTCAGGGTGGGCCTGAGGTTAAATACCTTTTGCAGGGAGGTGTGTCTGGGAAGGAGAGCTTAATAAGCTAAGCCCTTCAGGCCTTTAGGTACCTCATCAAAATGGAGATCTGTCTTCAGGCTATGTGATCTGTGGTTGTGTCCTCTACCTGTGGAGGGGCTTGGGCATTGCCCTTACATGACTGATGGCCACAGACCTATGGAGTGGAGAGCTGTGGCCTCGTGTCAGGGGCCTGGTGTGTAGGAACCAGGCTGCTTTTAAGGGTCCCACAAGTAAGGCTCACAATTGATCTATAAAAGTAGAAAAATTTCAGAAATTTCTATATTTTCCATATTTTGTTTGGAGAGGATGTGTCATATTTAAATCAGAAATCCACGGCTAAAAATATTTCATTATGAGCGGCCACAGTGTGCTTCCTGGCGAGATGGACACAGCTGAAACGGCTTCTCAGAACTTCCCGTGAAGCCTCCACTGCAGATGTTTGCTTTGCATTTAAAACTCTATTTCTAATTTCAGCTCTCAAGAGTCTTCCAGTAAAGAAGTGGTTGTACAGAATGGTAAGACTTGGGATTGCCCTTTTGGTTTCCTGGGGGCAGGGATAAAGAAAAGCCTTTTCTGGGGTCCATGTCCCTCACCTGTGTTATTTGCACTTAGAATCCCCCCCAGGGGAAAAAAAAACTTTTAAACTGGGGCATCTTTAATGATAAGCCAAAGCAGGCACAAACAGGATCCAGTCCAGTGGTTGGCTCATTAACATCATTCAATCATGTTAACAAACTGGTAGCATCCAGCCTTGGTGCTCACATCATTATTTATTTCACAGGTCAAAAGAATAACGGAGAGGTGAAACCAGTCCAGAATTTCACAAGGATACCCATTGCACAGGTATGGCTGTTGGCACATTAAACCTTAACCTAAATAACATACACGCCTTTCAATGCTCTCAGAGCTACTCTGAATGTATACACATTAGTTATGTTAATTATTAACACAATCTTACTTGAACTCTGGGTAGTTGAGAAAACCATACAGTTTTAATTGTACTTACCCTCTCATGTTTTCCTCACGGTGTTCAGTCTTCTGGTTTTCCCGCAGGGACTGCAGCAAGTGCTTCTTTTATTATCCGGGAGCTCACTGCTCTCTCCTGTGTTTCTTTCATTTGCATCTACCCTGGAATAACTGCTCTCGTCTTAGCATTGTGTTTTAAGTAAATATATAACATGTACCCATTATTACAGGAAATGAATTAACCTTCTTATCTGTTGGAAGACTTTGATTCCAAGGACACAAATTTGTCTCTTAAATTTCTTTTATTTGATTAATCAGACTTTTAACTACAATCTGAGCAACAAACACTGGAGTACGTTCAGCCATCACAACCCTGTTAAATTCTCCAGGGATGGCGTTCCCTGCATCCTCTTCTGGACTAAAAGAATCACAGTTAAATTTAAGAATCAGACGTGGCTGGACCTCACAGATGAAGCGCTTGGTCAGAACACTACAGTGGACACTGGCAACTCTAACTGCAGCGAGGAAAGTGCCACGTAAGTGAGTGTTCCTGTGAGGAAGCCTTAGGGGCTCTGCATAACCCAGTGTGACAAGCCAGCTTGGTTTCTTTTGTCATCCTAATTAAAAAACAAGTCACAAATTAACTTAAAAATATTTCATTAGTTTTCCAGGAATTTCGTACAATTTGCTTTGATCATAGTCGTGCCCAACTGTTCCCAGATCCGTCCTCTACCCATTCACCTACCTAACCAACCACTGAATCTTCTTTCATTTTCTTTTTTTACCCAACAAGCACATTTTGTCTGTGCAAATATTTTTGCATGTGAATTCCACTGGAGAGTGTTTGATTAGTTTTATTTCCGTAGGCTTTAAAAGTGAAAGTTTCTAATTCATTCTAAAAAGGAAGGAAGGAAGGAAGGAAGGAAGGAAGGAAGGAAGGAAGGAAGGAAGGAAGGAAAGAAGGAAGGAAAGAAGGAAGGAAAGAAGGAAGGAAGGAAGGCAGGAAGGAAGGAAGGAAGGAAGGAAGGAAGGAAGGAAGGAAGGAAGGGTCTTAGAGTTTCCACTGCTGTGAAGAGACAATATGACCAAGACAAGTCTTATAAAAGAAAACATTTAATTGGGGGTGGGGGCTGGCTTACAGTTTCAGAGGTTCAATCCATTATCCTCATGGCAGGAAGCATGGCAGCATGCAGGCAGATGTGGTGCTGGAGGTACTGAAGGGGCCAATAGTTCTATATTTGGATCCAAAGGCAGCCAGAAGGAGTCTCTTCCCCTGGTACCCAGGAGGAGGGTCTCTTGTACACTGGGAGGAGCTTGAGCACTAGCAGACTGCCAAACCCACCGCCACAGTAACACACTTCCTCTAACAAGGCCACACCTTGTAATAGTGTCACTTCTCATGGGCCAAGCACATTCAAACCACCACAGGAAGAAAGGAGAGAAAAGTTTGTCTATGAGCATGTCCATATTTAGAAGAAAGTTTGATAATATATCAGTTTAATTAAACAATAATACTAAATTACCCAGTGGCCCTATGATATCTCCAGTCCTGGATTGTTGGCTTGCCTTATAACACCAGGCATGGGTACCTCCTCCCATGATACTACCACAAATCAAAGGGTAGTTAGTTACCTTCACCATAGTCATGCCGTTATCGAACAGATAGGTGCATCTTGCCCAGAATGTTGGTGTTTTGGTTGCAGGGTTCACAATGGGCTAGACCAAGGAAACCTTTACTTTCTGAGCAGCCAGAGGATGCACTTCTGTACTTTTTTTTTTTTTTTTTTTTTTTTTTGAGACAGGGTTTCTCTGTATAGCCCTGGCTGTCCTGGAACTCACTTTGTAGACCAGGCTGGCCTCGAACTCAGAAATCCGCCTGCTTCTGCCTCCACCTCTGGAGTGCTGGAATTAAAGGCATGTGCCACCACGCCCGCTCCTTCTGTACTTTTGAAAGCTATCCAGCACGGAGGTTTCCAGCTAGGTTCTAGCTTGCTTTCTTTGTATCATACTATGAGGTATGTGATATCTTCTACAATGTGCTCTTGTTCTTTAGCTATGATAGGCAACCAAGAACACTGACAAGAGCCTGCATTGTTTGGACGAAGAAGAAAGAAGGGCAGAAGGACAGAAAGAAGGGAGGGAGGAAGGGAAAAAAGCTTATGTTCAGGCTTGGTCTCAACTCTAAATGTTAAGAACCCAAGTACCCTGCTCTTACATTAAATGAACTTAGCATAGCAGGGTGTACGTGTCTTAGAGGGTGACCCAGAAAAGCCTATTTACTCAGGACTAGATGTCATGTTTGGTCATGGTGAGAGATTCTCAAATTATCGAACATGGCCAATTCCACAGTTGGTTGCGTAAGAGGACAGTTGGTCAAATTTCAGAGACTCACTTTTTGAGCATTTGAGAGTGAACAGACGCATTAGCTTCGGTTTGAGATAAGCAGACTAAGCAAATGTCTCCATCGAGAGTAGATCACTTCCAGAAAATCTCTGCTTTTCAGGCATCCAAATCTTTCGATTGTTTTTGTTTTTGCTTTTCTGTTGTTTTGGTTCAGGAATCTGAGCTGTTCAATTTGTGTCCCACAAACCCCGTTTAATATTTGTTGATACAGCGGGTGCTTTTGGAAGATTTTTTTTTCTCTTGTTCTGGCCTGTGATGGTTAGGGTACTTTGCATGAATTGTAACATATTATGTATGTTCCGTGTGCATTCTTTTTATACTTTATACAGTATGGCTGGAATTGCTGGCTTATTCCTGACCTTTGTTTCTTGTTTTAAAGTTCTTGATGATGGGTGGAAATGGATTATTTTGATAAAGGATATTAGGCATCTTACCTATCAGGATGACTGTCTCTTAATAGGGACTTAAGGAATTATAATAATTACAAGATTTAGGGAACTTTTAAGACTTCATCTACATTTATTTCACTTGTTACAGCACAACTATCAAGGACTACTGAAGAGAAGCCCACACTGCTGAGGGCTCAGGACTTTTTTCCCAGGCTCTAATTAATTCCCTACTGGGCTCTTTATTTGTGGTCAGTTGTGTGGAGAGAGGCTGATTGCCTGGGGATAAGCATGCTTGCCCAGAGCTGGCTGGCGAGCCTCCACTCCACTCATCCTGACATTAGCGGGTTGTGGGAAGATCAGGCTGCACAGCTTTTTACTGGGTTATGGAGACTTTACTCATCAGTGGAAACTACGCCTGAAAAGAAAACCAAGATTTGTCCTGCAGGAACAGTTCTGCCAGAGAGATGTGTGTCATTAGGTCCCAGGGGCTTGTCACATGTCAGATGGAGATGGTGCTAACTTTTTGCTGTAGCTGACAGCCTTTGTGCTAGGGATGGTGAAGTCTCCACATCTGGTGGTCATCACAGTGACTCTCTGATAGGTCATAAGAAATCAGGCTGGACAAGGCTATGAAACTTACTGGACTTCCACTGGGGTTCTAAGGTGTCTTTAAAAGAGATTCACTCCCAACTTCCTCTTGGTCCTTATCTCACAGGGTTGAACAGATGAGGACATCCAAGTATAGACTCTGGAGGACTTGTCAGGTGCTGATCAAAGCAGTGGCCCTTTTTCCTTAATACCAGCAACAAGCCCAATGGAGTGCTGCCTAGCCACCCATGGGAGAGGCCATGGGAGAGGCCGTGGGAGAGGCCGTGGGAGAGGCCGTGGGAGAGGCCGTGGGAGAGGCCAGGGGAGAGGCCAGGGGAGAGGCCATGGGAGAGGCCATGGGAGAGGCCATGGGGCGTTCTGCTTGTTTTAAAATAAGATTGAAGATTGCTTTACTTTTTAAAAATTTATGTGATGTGTCTCTCTGTGTGCAGATGTGTGTTCAGGTGCCTGCAGAGGTGACAAGAGTGCGTGCTGAATCCCCTGAGGCTGGAGTTATAATCTGCCGTTAGCCACATGATCTGGGTGCTGGGACTTGAACTCAAGTCCTTTGGAAGAGCATCAATTGCTCTCCCTGAACTGAGGAGTCCTTCCTCCAGCCACGTGTCTTGGTTTTTATAGTGCATAAGCCAGGTATTGGGCAGGCACTGACATATTATCTTCCTAGTCACCATCCTAGATATATATTCAGGTGTGAGCCCATACCCAGAGGGCAGGCCAGGGTCTTCTTCCCAGACTGTGAGGGGTTTTCGTTTCAGCTGGTAAGACCTCTGGATGGTGATTCCTCTGAGTTCTGTAAAATAATGAGCTGCCTTTGCCATGCCAGTGAGGGGGCCTCTGTGTCTGAGAGAACCAGAGTAGGAGTTGCCGAAAGAACAGACAAACCCAAATGGAGACACAATCATGTGAGGTCAAAAGCCCAGACTGAAAAAAAGATGACCATATTTTAGCTTTTGGAAACAAAATGTTCAGGGAGAGGCAAGTTTGGCAGACAGATTTGCTGTGGAGGTCTTTTTAAATAGCGAAAACTCTGCAAATAGAATACAATGCCAGCATCTGTGTGCATTTTGAGGTTGGACATTTATAGTGCAAAGAATTCAGAATCTGTTTTAAATGTGTAAGAACTGGGCATGGAGTGAAATCTTTTTTCTACTCTTGCTCTGGGTTGTATCCACTTTTGTGTTCTTAGTTAGCGGTATGGCATCCGGTACCTGCAGCATCCTCACTGACCAAATGGTGAATTAGCTATGTTGAGATCAGGCCGTAGGTTCTTTGCTCCAAAGCGCGGTGTGCTTTTACGTTTCAGTGGGAACCAAGCCCACTGGGCAGAAGCCCCTGGTGGGTGGCCACCTTCTGGGAGCTTGCCTCGCCAGCTGATGGGTGACTTGGAGTGGCTTTGTTCTGAGGCTTGGTTCATTGGTGCAGAACAAGGCTGTGAGTGACCAAGCCAGTGTGGTCCACTGGAAGAACTGCAGAGACTTTTGTCCACATCCGGCATACGTTATCAATCTCAGTTATATGATCTGCCTTGTGGTCATCACACTTCTTCCCCATAAGCGGTTGATGACAGGGTTCAGTGAGGCCACTGATGTTTCTGCTCCTTGGAAGCAGGTCAAGTTGCTGATGATGTCACAGGGCGCTGACTTCCACTCCCCATGCTATCTGATTTTGCTCTTTGGTTTCTGCAGGCACACTAAGGTGTTCTGACTTTTATTTTACTTCTTAGATATTTTATTGATATAGCAGCAGCTTGTTTTTGTACATGCAAATTTTTCATGTTTTTCCATTATAACCACTTGCTCATCATTCTTATATTTCTAACCTTATGGAAGTATAGTGAAGAATAATAACTTGCATATGTTCAAGTGTATCATGCAATCGCTTGCCATATATAGATGTACACATGTAATATCATCACCACAACCAAGACCATAAACACTTTCATCATGCCTCAAACATGCTTGTTACCCATCATAATCGATCATCTGGGTCAGTTCCACCTCCTGAGGGAACCATTGGTTATTTAAACATGGTCATAGAGTATGCTCTCTTTTTTTGGTGTGGCTTCTTTCACTTAACATAATGACTTAGGCAATCTTCTATGATCAGTGCACTACTCTTTTTCATTGCCAAGTAATATTCCAATGTATGGCTATATGACAACTTAATTATCTGTTGACCCATTGATGATAGAACTTTGCTACTATCATTTATGTAACTTTCAAGATAGTTATGAATATTCTTGTACAAGTCATTGTGGCAGAATGTATTTTTGTCATTATTTTTCCACATAGGAGTAGAAAGGCCAAACCATATCATATAGGTATAATTAACAGTCTATGAAACTGCTAAATTTTAATTTAAAAAACTTTTGGGTAACACACTGCAGCAAGGCTAGCTTAGAATGTACTACATAGTGTAGTATGGCCTTAGCTCATACTATGCCTCAGTTTCCCCAGTGATGGTATTATAGGAGTGCAACATCGTGCCTGGCTCCAAACTTTAAAAAAGAGAGCCCCTGATTTTGAGACAGGGTCTCTTATATTTAAAGTTGGCTTCAGATTTTCTCTGTAGTTGAGGCTGGCCTTGAACACCTGATCCTTTTGCCTCTACTTTCTGAGTGGGCGGGCACCACCAACCCATTCTGCCTTTCCCAGGATTACCCACTTGCTTCATGTCCTCATCAGTGTGAAAATGAGAAGAAAATCCTTCTCTAAAAGTTTCTCTGTGGTTAATACTTTCTGAAAAAAATTCACAGGCCTTGGGGTAAAGGATAAGCTTTGGAATTAGTAAGACAGTTATGTCCTTAGGGCAATGTGTCTGCACCACAAAGAGCTAGAGAGCCAAAGGGACACATTTTCCTGCTGGAGACATTTATGAGACACAATCTAGATGCATAGCTATTCATGTCCTTCATGGTAAGCCTGCTGCTTCTGTCCAGAGGCTGATTAAAATTCTTCCACTTACCTCCTGGATAGCAGCCCAGGGCCTCCTCTCTCTCTTCCCAAGGAGAATCTGTCAACGCTAAGGGTGCTTTTCTGTCATATTCAGGAAGAGAGGAAAAAGCCACCAACTCTCCACATGAACTCTGGACTCCTGACTTCCACTACAAACCCCAGGTCCCAGTAAAGGGTGGAACGATGTGTGGCTGTCATCATGCTACCCAGGGGGTGGACTGTGCCAAGAGACCTGATGCTGTTGCTCCTGAGTGAATGGTTAATTTGTTTTTGACTCAGGAAAGCTAGTATTTACCTTCAGAAACGTGTGCACAAATACGGGTCCTAAAGTTGTGAGCTACCTTTGTAAGACATTGTAATCATTCGATGACATTGTTCTACGGTGTGTAAATTTGTTTTTATTTTATGGTTAACTAATGCCTAATGATGACGAGCATTTTTTAAATTTTATTACTTTTGACTCTGTGTCTGTCTCTGTCTCTGTCTCTCTGTCTCTCTGTCTCTCTGTCTCTTTCTCTCTCTCTCTCTCTCTCTCTCTCTCTGTGTGTGTGTGTGTGTGTGTGTGTGTGTGTGTGTGTACACGAGAGTAACTGCCCTCAGAGACCAGAGGCATGAGACCCCTGGTGCTGGGGGAGAGGGTGACAGGTACTTTAGAGCCTTGGTTTGTAACTCCCTCCCTTGGCTCTCAGTGCTAGCGTCACACGCACACACCACCAGCCAGAGCTTTGTTTTGATTTCTTTCTTTCTCTCTTTTCTTCATTTCTGTATATTTTACTTGTTTTTTTTATTTTTTATTTTCTTAATGGGTCCATTTGAGAAGTAAAACTTATTTATTGTAACAAAAATCCAGTTTATCACCATATTTTATGGCTCATGTATTACCTATCCAAGGCTGTATAAATATTCTAGGTTTCTGATATAAATTTTGGTTTTAGGTGTCACATTGAGTTCCATGACCTGTTCTGAAGTATTTTCTTGAGTGTCTGTGAGGAGTCAATTATTCCTAATAAAGTTTTTGATTACAGTTATTTGTTTGATATCTCTCTGTCTCTCTGTCTCTGTCTCTGTCTCTCTTTCTCTGTGTATGTTTGTGTGCAGGTGTGCTCTTGTGCCTACTCATATGTAGGTGTGCGTGTGTGCTCATGACATAGTGCCTGAGTGGAGGTTAGAGGAGAACTTCCAGGAGTCAGTTCTCTCCTCCCACCAGATCACAGGTCGTCGGCAGGCGATCCTGCCAGCTGAGCCATCTTGCCATCTGAGCCATTCCTGTTTTGATGAACGCTACTGTTTCCACTTTTTTAGGTTGTCTTTAAAGTTTAGTGATGATGAAGATCCCAAGGATATCAACATAAGGTAGGTAGCATTGTAGTTTTTGCATGCCAGATATACTATGCTCTGTTTAATTTTCTCACTCTCCTGTGAGAGTCAAGGGCCAGGCTTATGCCCATCCTGTGACACATTAGATTCCATATTTAAGTACACTGAGAGGTCAGTGGCCGTGTCTGATGAGATCCTGTAGGAATGCTTACTACACACGAGGTCCAAACGTATCTCAGGGCTCTGAGAAATCAGCAGGTAAGGGAATCGGTAGGAAAGTTTTTATCATCATCATCATCATCATCATCATCATCATCATCATCATCACCATCATCGCCATCATTACCAACACCACCTCCATCATCGCCACCACCACCATCATCACCATCACTATCACTATTGAATTCTTTTTAACTACTACCTAAACACCTGTACTCCTCGTGCTCTGCAGTGAGGGGTTTAAGAGGAGGACATGAACCTGGGAATCTGGTCCTTTCCCCAGAACAAAGAGTAATGCAGAAGAGCCCAGTGGGCTTCAGGCTCTGTTTTAAGGCAGTTCATTGTTGCTTCTTATGAGACTCGCAGTACTGGACTACCATGAAGAGATCCCTGCTGTCCTAATGCCCCAGTAGACAGTCAGTGAAGACCTCCGTTTTTCACTGTTTACGATAGAAAGCTGCATCTACAGATAGTGGCTTATCTTGGTAGCCAGTAATCAACAAACTCAAAAGCAAAAAAAGTTCATCATGTGTTGGGTAGCATGTCCCTTTAATCCCAGCACGCAGGCAGATATCTGTCAGCTTGAGGCCAGCCTGATAAACAACGAATTCCAGACAAACCGATGCTACATAGTGAGACCCTGTTTCAATATTTTTCTTCCATTAAAAAAAAAACACCTGTATTTTTCACATTTGAGGGCATAATTTTCTTCCCACAGTGCACTCAATGTAGGCACAAGGACCTGAGAATGTTCCCATGTTAAACCTATGTTAAAAATAGCTGGGTATAGTGGTTGCTTATAACCCCAGTACTGGGAAAGTGGGGACAAGTAGACCTGTGGGTCTCACTGGCCATACAGGACAATGAGAGCTCTGTCTTAAAAAAATAAAAAAATAAAAATTAAAAGAGGTGGGCGGCTCCCGATGAACAGCACCTGAGGTTGTTGTCAGGCCTCACACGAATGCAGACACATGCGTATGTGCACACAGAACAGGACTTCCCTTCTTACGGGATGAACTTTTAAATGAGATGGGCACATGTGTGTTCAGCAGGGGATGCTAAGGCAGGCCCTCTCTCCTCTCCTGAGCTCTGTTCTGTGGTACACTTTGGCCATGTAGAAATACTTATGAGTCTTCAATAAGTTTCTGTATTCAGGCTTGTTTGAGAGTGACTACACACCCCGCCTTTCTCTCAGAAACTCACAGCATAACTATTTATTCAAACACCCCCAAAGGATAAGTTTTTAAGGAAAACTGGCTTTTTATAACTGAGTAATTCAGTGTATCTAGGTTTGCCCACGAATAGCTTTGTCCCTCAGGACAACTGCCCCCACACCATAGGATGCTAGTGCTTCACAGAGCATGCGCACCACCGTGAGCATGCGCACCACGGTCCTTCAGAGAAACATTCTCCTGGTTGTTGGTAATCCACCTGAGGCCTTGTGCTTGCTAGATAAGCACTCTAACACTAAGCTACATGCTCAGCCCCTCAAAGAATCTTCATGAGGAAACAGAATCCACTAGGTAACCGAATAGATGTGCACATTTGACTTAGAAACACGAAGCACCTTTGATTTGTAATAGCACTGTTCCCCAACTAGAAAATACCTTTGTAAATGCTCCTCTTCTCCCTCCTCCCCTCTTCCCTTTCCCCTTCCCTTCTTCCCCCTCTTCCCCCATCTCCCTCCTTTACCCCCTCCTCCTCTTCCCTTTCTTCCCCTCCTCTCTTTCTTTCTCTTCCCCCTCCTCTCCTTCCTCCTCTTTCCCCTCTTCCCCTGCTCCTCCTCCCCATCCTTTCCTCCTCCCTCTCTTCCTCTCCCTCTTCTTCTTCTTCCCCCCTCCTCCCCCCTTTTTCCTTCTCCTCCTCCTCTTCAGGTAGGATAAAGGTATGTGACATTTATGTCCATAATCCCTCTATGTCTTACCTTTTGAGTCACTTGCCCAACTTTCATCTGCCTATCCTCTCTCCCTAAAAGCCTTTCTGACCAAAGAGGGCTGTGCTATGGCTGTTTTTTTTTCTTTCATGACACAAAGCTAGACATAATTGAGCAGAGGGAACCACAATTGAGAAAAGGCACCCTCCTTAAGGGTGGTCTGTGGGCAAGGCTCCTTAGTGATTGATGTGGGAGGGTCCAGCCATCACTGGGCTGATGGTCCTGGGTTCTACAAGAAAGCAGGCTGAGTAAGCCATGGGGAACAAGCCAGTAAACAGCACACTTCCATGGCCTCTGCATCAGCTCCTGTCACCAGGTTCCCAACTTGCTAGAGTTCCTGCCTTGTTTACCTCAGTGTTGTGTGGTTATCTGGGAAGTTACCTCCCCAAGTTGATTTAGGTCATTAGAAACCCCAACTGTAAAGTTTATACTTACTATGCTTAGAAGACCAAAAAGCAAAAGAATGCTTCTAGCACATAAATCCCTTGTATCTTGCACAAGCTGTACCCTAGCAGTCCACTTCCCTTTCCCCAGACATTGAAGACTATTCTTAAATTGACTGAGCTTGTAAAATTTGCTGTTCTAGAAAGATGGTGGGCCATAAAACTAGCTGCTCTTCCTGCTTTCATAATCAAACTTGCTTACTCTGCTCAAAAAGATGGACTAGGGCACAACTGTAAGACATATATTTTAAAATTAGAGCCTGCCTACACAGACAGATGCATGTAGACAGATACATGCATTGACTTTGTAAGCCTTGGCCTGACATGACTAGGGGCTGCATCTTGGGATGGCTCTCAGGTGCAGTCCTGGCCCCACCCTGGGTGTCAGTCCTTAAATGAATAGACTCTTGTTATTAAAGTGTATTTATGGTCATGGTGAATCTCTAGTGAGCTCAGACCCTTCACACTAACAGACAGGGCTGACTGCATCCCATCCTTGTCATGGAGAGTGTCAGCACCCCAGCCTCTTCTACCTCGAATTAGATTGTTCAGAAGTGTTCTTTCTACCTCAGCTCCCAGGATTCTCCATGAACACAAATCAAATAAGGAGAATCCATGAGAACAGAAAGATCAGAAATATTGAGCTATAAGAACAAGAAAATAATTGATAATTCAACCAGTATTTCCAATTACCACCAATGTTCTAATCCTGTCAGTCTTGAATTTTTCTATGTAATGTCTCATCTTTTAAAATAAAATTATCATGAATACACTATACTTTTTTATAACTAGAGAATGTTCCACGTTAATCGTTAGTGGTGAGGGTGATGGTCTCAGGTCGGATCTGACAGGCAGTTTAAACACAACATCCGAGAGAAACTAGGCAAGTGGTTTTGTCCCCTTAGACTCAATTCCTCATATATGACACTGGGATAATGTAAGAAACCTATTGCTTTTATGATTATTTAATTCTGTGTTAATATGGTATGTTTGATAATGAACATAATAGCATGCAATTATAAATATACAATTTGATTCTTAGAAAAGAAAATAAAGAAGCGTCCCCTCCTCCCACTCCCCGTCCCTGTAGGATTTTTGTATTATTCGTTTTCTTGTTCCCAATAACCCGGCTCTTGTTTGGCTCCGGAAAAGCCTCTCCCAATTCCACAGCCTGACAAAAGAGGGCGCCATTGTACTGTTCACGGATGACGCCCGGCTTGAGACAGTAAAAGTAAAAAAGCGTCAGCTTACACTAATGTATGATCCTTTTCAGGTTCACCCTAACCAATTACAACAAGCTGGCCAGCCAGAGTTGGTTTAGTTTACACCGCGTCGAGATAATCTTCAACAATTCGGTGCAAGCAACTTTTAACGCAACCGGTATATATGCTCTGTCAACTTATTCCTACCGCTGCCAACGCGTCAGCAGCCTGCGGCGGAATGATGCTCTACTGTTGCTTAGCAGCTCAGATGATGTGACAAGCCTGTGGGAGGTCACGTTTATTGATTTTCAGGTAATAAACTAAAACTCACTCTTTACTTGGTGCCAAAGAAACTCAGTTTAAGTAACCCCAAACAAGGCGCTTAAGGAAGAGTGTCCGTGCAGTACCTTTAAGGTAGTGTTGGTTTATTCTGGATCTTCTGAGGTATGAGATGGAGCAGGATGGAGAATTTCTTCTGCTTGAGCCCTCCAGGGCTCGCGTTTACTTTCCTGTTTACCCACTTACCAGGTACTTATCTAAACCCTAGTGCAGCTGTGGCTGAAGCCTGGTGACTGACATTTCCTGGGCCCAGAGCTCTGTGAGGAGAGCCCTTCTGGGAGCAAACAGCGATCTTATCAGAGCAGATAAGAAGTACATCTGAAGTGGGAAAGACGGTGTTGACAGTTAGCCTGGGAATGGAGTCATCAACCATCAAAAATAGCCCAGAGAGCTTGAAAAGCTGGGAGAAACGCATGTGAGCATGACAGGCGCCTTGCAGCCAGCGTCCCAGCTGAGAGACATTCTCTCAAGTCCCTCTATCTTGTTTACCGGCGGCCTGTCTTACTCACTGAAGTAGCTATGCGTGGCGTTGCACATCCCTTATAAGGGCATGTTCACGCTTGTTCCGCATTTATATGGGTATACAGATTCATGTATATTTCTCTCAGCTTGGAGGAGGTATAGCGTTGATGAAAGGCCAAGGGGAAGGAGGGAATAACACACATTTTGGAGTCAGGCAGATAGGATTTTAAAATCACTCCTCTGCCACATGGCTAGGTTACTTAACCTTGTCCATATATGGCCTGTCTTCATTCATGTAGAAAGTATGTGACTTCGTATGTGTGTAACACTCAGGACCATTCCAGGCATGGAGTGACAATGGCACTTATACCAGCATGTGCTAGTGGTTAAGAGAACCCATTTTATGTTATGTACATTTTGTAGCTGAAATAATAAAACAAACACTTGCTCAAAGACCAGGGATGGGGATTTCGAATGATGGAAAGGAAGAGAGGTCAGAGGAGGACTTTGCAGCCACCAGGGATGACTGGTGCACAGACGCACAGGATTGACCTCTGTGCTGGCACAGTAGTTTGGTTTTGAGGCTTTGGAGCAGCAGCACAAGGGAGGAGCACCCCAGTATGTATTCACAGGGCCCCTGAGACTCCAGAGAACTTGCTGTGAGAAGCACATTCCTCTTCAGGATTATGTAACCTGCATGCATGAAACTGCCTTCCTCACAGTAAACATGCATGCTAGCTTTGTGGAAGCACCAAGAATGTAAACAGGAGCGTGAATGCAAGCTCAGGCCAGGGGAGAGGAATTTCCGCAGGAGAATGCTGTCCACTCTGCAGGTTTGCTAGATTTTCTTGTAGAATAAACATTTGTCCCTTGGTAGGCATGAGAGATTGGTTGCAGACCCTAATTCCTTCCATGGTTACCAAATCCAGAAATTCTCAAGTCCTTTATATACAGTGGCATGGTATTTGCATATGACCCACATACAGCCTTCTATGGTAGTGACAAGGAAAGAGAGACAATACCAAAAGCTGTGGAGTCATATGAAGCCATATGTGTATGAAACCAGGTTTCTCATGTGTAAATTTTATTATCACACGCTTTCTGCTGTGTGACTCCAGGTGACTTACAGAACTTTCCTGAGCCCTAGGCTCTTCTTTAAGCTACAGTAAAATAGTCACTTGCCCATGGGCTGCTATGAAGGCTAAGTTGGGTGAGCAGTATCTGGTTTACACAAAGCCTTCAGTGTGTGCCTCAGTTTGGGTTTTTACTACACCAGGACTCGTGTCCTCTCTGAGAGATGCTTTCCAACCACTCCCTGTCAATGGCATCAAACACCATACTTACCAAACCCCAGAGAATCCTTTGAGTTAGAGACATAGCGGACATGCTATTTTATATGCACTCAAATAGTCTTAAAAATCAGATTAAAAGGAGTTTCGTTTCAGTCTTTAACTATACCCTTTTAGTTGTTGCAGCTTATCCATCCCAGAATGGTTGCGCAGTTTTCTTTGCAAATCAAGTTTCCAGCCAGGGATGATGGCTCCTGTCTATGATTCCAGCACACATGGAGCTGAAGCAGGGGGAAGACAGTGAGTTTGGGGCCAGCCTGTGCTATGCTGTGAGCCCTCAAAACAGACAAAATTTCATTATGAGTGAGAAGAATCGTATTCATCAGATCACATACTCCAACTATTCTACAATAGGGTGTGATATGTGTCCTAGATCCTTTTCTCATTTTCTTGCTAAAGTACCCTGATATAAAGATTATTTAAGGGAGAAACACTTTATCTGGCTCACAATTCCAAGTCAGCCCATCATTACAAGAAGTCTAGGCAGCACAAGTTTGAAGCAGACAGCTACATCCACAGTCAAGAGCGTAGCTGCATGCATGCCTAGTCCTCAGCTCACTTACTTGGTGTTTATACGGGCTGGGATGTGATCTTAGGGAATGGTGCCACCTGCAGTGGGCTCCATCTTCACACATTATATTTGCATAATCAAGATGATCCCCTCCCCCTAGACACGCCCACAGAGAATCTGACGTAGTCCTAGACACGCCCACAGAGAATCTGACGTAGTCCTTCTCTGACAGTCTCTTCTTAGGTGGTTCCAGTTATGGAAAGTTGGTAATGAAAACTAACCACAGTATGTAAAAATTGGTTAATTGGGGCCCAGAACCACTAACACAATGTGAATTGACACTTAGAGGGAATGCATGGGTTACTTCTGTTCTTTTCTTTGTCTGGACAGATCCAAGGCTTCTCCATCAAGGGGGCACAGTTTGCTCAGGCTCAAGACTGCAGCTCTTCCTTCTCACCTGCTATTCTGATCGGTCTGGCCATGTCTCTGATTCTGTTGCTGGTGCTGGCCTATGCGCTGCATATGCTCATCTACCTGCGCTATCTGGACCGTCATTACGAGTTTATCACCTCTCCTGCCCACTTGCCATCTCTGAGAGCGCTAGACACAGGAGAGGAGAAGGAACTTCTGGGGAGCCAGGGAGCTGAATGCTATGAGCTACGGAACCAACAGATCTGCAAAATCTATATCTAACAGCACGAGTTTCTGTCTCCTTACCAAGACCAAACCATCTCCAAAAGACATTGTTCTCTTTTGTGATGTCTGACTTGTGAATTGTTTGATTAAAAAAGAGAAAAGGAAAAACTTTGGCAATGAGTTGGTTTTTAGCATTTGTTGGCTTTGCTAGGTAGGTCTGGGGCAGTGAAAAAGTATCTCAAGAGATTCCACAGAGGTAAGTACCACTGTTCCCCCCAAAGTGCCTGGACATAGTGAAGAAGAAGATGAAGAAAGGGAGTGTCCTGCTTAGTTTTATGTCAGCTTGACCCAAGCTATAGTCATTGAGAGGAGGGAACCTCAACTGAGAAAATGCCTCCATAAGACTGAGCTGTAGGCAAGAGTGTAGAACATTTTTATAATTGGTGATTGATGGGGAGAACCCAGCCCATGGTGAGTGGTGTAGTGCATTCTGGGTTGATGATCCTGGGTTCTGTAAGAATGTAGGCTGAGCAAGTCATGAGGAGCAAGCCAACAGGCAGCACCCTTCCATGGCCTCTGTATCAACTCCTGCCTGTAGACTCTGGTTCTGTCTGAGTTGCTGTCCTGACTTTTTTCAGGGATGAACTGTGATATTGATTTATAGTCATAAAGCAAATAAACATTTCCCTCCCCATATTATAGAAACCTTGACATAAGAGCTAGAAAAGGGGAGAGAAAGTTGACAGGAAAAATTCAGATCTTTAAGATTTTGGAACACAATTTACTCGTTTTCCCTAGAAATTATGTTGAACACTATCTTAAAAGATGTTCAATTATGTTGAACATCATCTTAAAAAGTAGTTTTCTGCAGGGCATGGTGATACACGCCTTTAATCCCAGCACTCGGGAGGCAGAGGCAGAGGCAGGCGGATTTCTGAGTTTGGGGCCAGCCTGGTCTACAAAAGTGAGTTCCAGGACAGCCAGGGCTACACAAAGAAACCCTGTCTTGAAAAACCAAAAAAAAAAAAAAAAAAAAAAAAAGTTTTCTTTCTCTCTTTCCGAGTGCTCTCTCTGGAAAGCTGCTAAGATTCCCTGTTCATGTAACTGATTTCACAGAGAGGACTGCAGAAAAGAGATGCTTAATAAAAAATGGAAACCCAAGATGATCTATTTGCTCTAGTTTGCTTGAGACCAACAGAATTTCTGTTAATAGTAAAAATGGTGAATTCAGACCAAACAGTTCAGCAGTGACAGCTGGATTTTCACTGTTGTGGCCTTCATTATTCACTGGTGATATAAAAGCTTTTTCATAGGTTATAAATACATAAAAACAAGACAGATTATTGCTCTAATTATGCTATTGAGAGCAAAAATAAATGTCATTAAAGTTCCACGATAGAAGACATGAACAGTGCCAGGAAAACTGGGGTGTACCATCACCCTACGAATTGGGAAACTTACTCTATATGCTAGAAAAGGTGAGCTAGAGATTTTAAATTTAGAGAGAGGGAGGAAGACTGCCTGTAGATCATCTCCTCTCCTTCCTCTTCTCCAAGTCCAATGCCCTAGTCTCACCCCCAGCTCTGTAGCAGACCACCTGGTACAGCCTTTAGGCCACCATCTTCAACAGATTACACAGCTCTTCTCCAATTGTTCTTCCCCCGACTCATCCCATTACTCCAGCCCCAAACTCTAGCAACTATTCTCTGGGAGCTCAGCAGCCAAGCTTGCCAGAGAAGCAGATCAATTGGCTTCACATCTCCCCTCTCCTCCTTGCCTCCAAATCCATTTCCCTAGTGCCATTCCCAGCTCTGTTGCAGACTAGCTATTGCAATCTCTCCTCACTCTGCCCAACTCCCAACAGATCCTGGTGGAAAAATCTGCTTCCCTCTCTCCTCTGGACTTCAACAGCACCCCTGCCTCCAATTCTAGCCCATTCCCCTTCCTAAGTGTCAGCTCTCAGTACCTTGAACCACATTTTATCTGGAAACCTGTTCCTCCAGTGACCACACCTATCAGGGTCCCAAAAGAATTATGCACCAGACAACACACAGCCACTATACCCTTCTAAATATCAGAAAGGACAACAAAAATAAAAACAAAGAGAAAATAATCTCACCCACTCAAAAAAGATAAGTCCAGATATCAGCACCTAGATTACAATCATTCCAAATCCAGATGCTTAGACACTAGTGTAAAAACACAATCAATAATAGACAGGATAATAAGTCACCACTAGAGCCCAACAATTCTGCCACAGTAGGCCCTGAGAAATGCAACATAAATGTAGCACATGCAAGGACCTTGAAATAGTTTCTCAATATGATAGAGGTCCTTAAAGAGAAAATGAATAAATCTTTTAAAGAAATCTATGAAAACACAACAGTGGAAGGAAATAAACAAAACAGTTCAAGATCTGAAAGCAGAAATAGAATCAATAAAGAAAACCCAAACTAAGGGAAATCTGGAAATGAAAATTTAGGAGCTCAAACAGGGACTTCAGAGGCAAGCCTCACTAACAGAATACAAGAAATTAAAGAGAGAATTTCAGTATTGAAAAAAAAAGGGGGAGATGAAATGAGTACCTCAGTCAGAGACAATTTTAAATCTAAAAAAATAAAGAAAAAAAAGTCTTGCCAAACTGCATGGTACTGGTATAACAACAGACAGGTAGACCAATGGAATAGAATTGAAGACCCAGAAATGAACCCACACACCTTGGGTCACCTTATCTTTGACAAGGGAGCTAAAACTATCCAGTGGAAAAAAACATTTTCAATAAATGGTGCTGGTACAACTGGCAGTCAACATGTAGAAGAATGCAAATTGATCCATTCCTATATCCTTGTACAAAGCTCAAGTCTAAGTGGATCAAAGACCTCCACATTAAACCAGAGACACTGAAATTCATAGGGGAGAAAGTGGGGAAAACCCTTGTAGATATGGGCACAGGGATAAAATTCCTAAACAGAACAGCAATGACCTGTGCTGTAAGATCACAAATTGACAAATGGGACCTTATAAAATTGCAAAGCTTCTGTAAAGCAAAAGATTGTGTTAATAAGACAAAAAGGCCACCAACGGATTGGGAAAGAATTTTTACCAATCCTAAATCTGATAGAAGGCTAATATCCAATATTTGCAAAAAGCTCAAGAAGCTGAACTCCAGAAATTCAAATAACCCCATTAAAAAATGGGGTACAGAGCTAAACAAAGAATTCTCAACTGAAGAATGCCAAAGGGCTGAGAAGCACCTTAAAAAAATGTTCGAAATCCTTAATCATCAGAGAAATGCAAATCAAAACAACCCTGAGATTCTACCTCACACCAGTGAGAATGGCTAAGATCAAAAATTCAGGTGACAGCATATGCTGGTGAGGATGTGGAGAAAGAGGAACACTCCTTCATTGCTGGTGGGATTGCAAGTTGGTACAACCACTCTGGAAATCAGTCTGGCAGTTTCTCAGAAAACTGGACATAGTACTACTGGAAGATCCAGCAATACCTCTACTGGGCATATACCCAGAAGATATTCCAACTGGTAACAAGGACACATGCTCCACTATGTTCATAGCAGCCTTATTTATAATAGCCAGAAGCTGGAAAGAACCCAGTTGTCCCTCAACAGAGGAATGGATACAGAAAATGTGGTACATTTACACGATGGAGTATTATTCTGCTATTAAAAAAATGAATTTATGAAATTCTTGGGCAAATGGATGTATCTGGAAGTTTATCCTTTTTATAGTATCAGACAAAACAGACTTTAACCCAAAACTTATAAGAAACAATAGGAAAGAACACTACATATTCATTATAGAAAAAAATTCACCAAGAGGACATTGTAATTTTTAACATCTATGCCTCTAACACAAGAATACCAAGTTTGTTAAAGAAATACAGCTACAGGTTAAATCACATATTGACTCTCATGCATTGATAGGGAGAGATTTCAGCTCCCCACTTTTGCCACTGGACAGCTCATGCAGACAAAAACTAAACAGAAAAATGCTGGATCTAAATGATATTACAAGACAAATGTACCTAACAGATATTTACTGAAGAATTCACAAAATATGAAAGAATATACCTTTTTTTCAGCTTCTCATAGAATTTTCTCTGCCCAAATACTTGGACATGAAGTAAGTCTCAACAGATATTAAAAAAGTGAAATAGCAGTGCATCCTATCTGACCACCATGACTTAAAGTTGGATATAAACATCAAAAGGAATCTTAGAGACTCATGAAAACTGAACAACTCATTACTAAATGAAAAAAAAAAATAGGCCAAGACTGAAATAAAGAAAGAAATAAAAAACTTTTCTAGAATTGAATGAAAATGAATACACGACATACCCACACTTATGAGCGAGAATGAAGACGGTCCTAAGAGGAAATTTCATAGCATTAAGAGCCTACACAAAGAAAAAAAAATGGAAAGCTCTCATAAAACAGAACTATCCTGGACTTGGCAGCGATATAAGTAATGACACAGACTTTTTAATAATTTAAAGCACGGGTTTTCAGCTAGAGCAGTGTCCCAGCCTCTCTAACCAGACCAATCCTGTCACTACATCCACCATATGGCCAGCTCTACCTCTCTGCTCCTTTCTGGACCATTAATTCACTTCGGTGTCTGCTGGCTGAATCTCTCTCCCCTGCCTCGGATTCTTCCCCTAACATCCTTCTCTCTGCCTGGAATATCTGCCATCCACTGCCTGCTCTTGGTCTCCACTGCTATTGGCTGTCAGATCTTTATTACAGCCAATCAGATACAATTTTAGATTGCGTTAGGCAGGTGAGGAAGAACAAATAGTTATAAAATATGAGACCAGAGATGGGTCATGGAAACAATGACACCAAGATCATGTCAGTATTTATCTTTCTGTCAGTACAGAATTACCCATTGAATATACAGAGACCCACCTTCCTAAAGTATACCCCAACAATCTCCTACTAGTAATTTAACAGCACTCCTGAAAGATCTAGAACAAAAAGATGAAAACACACCCCAAAGGAGTGGATGGTAACAAAAAATGAAACTCAGGGCTGAAATCAAAATACTATAAACAAAAACAAAAACAAAACAAAACAAAACAAAACAAAAAAAACAAAGGATCAGTAAAACAGTGGTTTCTTTGAGAAAAATAATAAGACTGACAAACTCTTTTCCAGATTATCTAAAGGCAGAGGGAGAATATCCAACTTAAAAAAACTAGAGATGAAAATGGGAATATAACAACAGACACTGGGGAAATCTAGAGAATCATAAGGACATACTTTAAAAACCTGTACTCCACCAAATTGAACATCTAAAAGTAATGGGTCATTTCCTTGAAACATACCACTTACCAAAATTAAATCAATATCAGATAAGCAGTTTAAACAGATCTAGAGTCCCTAGTGAAATAGAAGACTTTTAATTAAAAGTCTCCCCACAAATAGGCAAGTGCCAGATCATTTTACTGCAGAATACTCCTTAAATTATTCCACCACACAGAATCAGAAGAAACATTGCCTGATTCATTTTATGAAGCCACAATTACCCTGATACTCAAGCCACATAAAGACCCAACAAAGAAAGAGAATTACACATCAATATTTGTTATGAACATAGATACAAAAGTTCTTAATAAAATACTTGCAAACTGAATCCAAGAACACATCAAAAAGATCATTCACAATAGTCAAGTAAGCTTCATCCCAGAAATTCAGAGATGATTCAACATGCATCAATTGACAAATGTAATCCTGGAGAGATTAGGGATACAATGGCCATATGTCAACATAATAAAGACAACTTATAGCAAACCTATAGCCAACATTAACTTAAATGAAAATTCCTCTACAATCAGGAACAAGGCAAGGTTGCCATTCTCTTCCTACCTATAGTACTTGAAGTCTCAGTTAGAGCAATGAGACAACTGCAGAAGATCAAGGAGAAAGGAAGAAGACAAAGTATCTTTATTTGCAGATAGTATGAACAGGTGATCCTAAAAATTCCAGTGTGATGAGGGCGGGGTCCCTGATGGAGGAGTTGGAGAAGGGATTGAAGGTGCTGATGGGATTTGCAGCTCCATGGGGTGAGCAACGGTGTCAACCAGCCAGATCACCCGGAGCTTCTGGGGACTGGACCACCACCAGCCAAAGAGTACACCTGGAGGGACCCATGGCTCCGGCTGCATATGTGGCAGAGGATGGCCTTGCTAGACATCAGTGGGAGGAGCAGCCCTTGGGTCTGAGTGGGTTCGATGCTCCAGTGTAGGGGAATGCCAGGATGTGTGTGTGTGTGTGTGGGAGGACCCTCATAGAGGCAAGGGGAGTGGGGATAGGATAGGGGGTTTCTGGAGGGGAGTCCTGGAAAGGGGATAACATTTGAAGTGTAAATAAAGAAAATATCCAATAAAAGAAAAAAAAAATTCCAGTGTGAAACTTCTACAGCTGATAAACACTTTCAGCCAAGCAGCTGGATATAAAACTCATAAAATCAGCAGCCCTCCTACATACAAGTGTTAAATGGATTGAAAAAAAAATTAGGGAACAGCACCTTTCTCCACAATATCCTCAAATAATATAAAATATCTTGAGGTGATGCTAACCAAGATAGTGAAAGGCTTGTATAACTGCAACTTTAAGACATTGAAGAATGAAATTAAAGAAGATATCAGAGGATGGAATATCTCCCATGCTCATAGATTAGTAGGATTAGCATAGTGAAAATGACCATGCAGTGTATAAATACTATACAACCCTCATCAACATCCAGCACAATTCTTCACATGTTTGAAAGGACAGTTTTCAGCTTCATATGGAAACAAAAACAAGAACAACAAATCAGGATAGATAAAACAATCCTCAACAACAACAACAACAACCACAGCAGCAGCAGCAGCAGCAGCAGCAGCAGCAGCAGCAGCAGCAGCAGCAGCAGCAGCAGCAGCAGCAGCAGCCTGCCTCTCTGAGCTAGCAGGTTTTCACCCCAGTATCTGGCTCCTGAGCCTTCATTGGTAAAATCCAACCTTTGGGCTTTTCTTTTCTTTTCTTTTCTTTTCTTTTCTTTTCTTTTCTTTTCTTTTCTTTTCTTTTCTTTTCTTTCCTTTCCTTTCCTTTCCTTTCCTTTCCTTTTCTTTCTTTTTTTTTTTTTTTTAAGACAATGCATAAGTAAGAGGAATTAGTCTAAAGTCCACCCCAGCTAGGTGCTCCTGAGTGACTGGTACTGGTACTGGTACTGGTACTGGAGAATAGTCTGGAACTGAGGCGCTACTCTCTTTGCCTCTCCCTAGCCCACAGGATGGCTCACGGCCCCTGCAGTTGTTGCTATTTTTCTCTCTTTAACTCTCTGTTTAGACATAGCTTTATCAGACCCTTTTCAAAATGGCAGTGTCAGACCTTGCATGACATTGTAATTAATTTTCTCCCAATCTGAATTTTTAACAGCGAGTGTCAGATTGGTTCACTGTTGTCTTATGTATCCAAGTGGATGGCAAATTCAGTAAAATTATCCATATGAGGGTAAGAGTTATGTCAATGTTAGAACATCTATTTAAAATGGAGCCTTGATTTCCACTCCTCCCTCCTTCCTTTCCTTCTCTCCCTCTTTCCTTTGTCTCTCTCCAACTCTTTCTTTTAGCTTGGAGATAAAGTTTTGTTAAATCAATTAAAGTCCTTGAACTTGTGAATCATGTCTTGGGTTCCTGAGTAGTGAGATTATAAGCCTTCATCAGCAAGCTTGGCTTGGTATCTCATTAACCACACGCATCCCACTCCAGAAACAAAGCAAACTAAAAACTAAAAAACAAAACAAAAAACCAAACAAAAAAACCCTAAACAAACAAAAAACCAATAAACCAACAAACAAAACCAAACCAAACCCAAAACACCACTCTAATAAATATGATTTCAGGGCAAGCCTCGTTACTTAGTCATCCCCTCTGTGTGTTCTGAGGACCTTATGCTGTTGATGGATTTCTTGCTTGTACCCCACTTAGGATCAGGAGACATGTTTCTACCACTGAATGCATTAGCATATTCCCCCAACCCCCCAGAGAGCCTGGTCACCTTTATAAGAGAATCCCAGTGACTGTGACACTCAGTGGATGAGTCCTGCCAACCACAAATCAAAGGTGGCAGATACGTTTGGCATCATTTTTGACCAATTTTTGCATTTTGTGTACAGCTTTTATATCATCTCCATTGCCTTCTATTTCCTAAGCAAGGGATCTTCATATCCCTTACAGGCTGGATCCAGACAGACTGTAAACCAATTTTGGTTATTAAAAACATCTTTTTAGCTCTTGGCACTACAAGCAAAACCACTCCTGAAAAATAAAAAAGTCTGCCCCATCTGGCTTTGAAGAGAAGCACATTTTTTTTTTTTTTTAAATTTACTGTACATGTGAAAACAATAAACAATTTGCATTTCTTTCTTTTCTAGTAATCCAAACTCTATCCTAAGGGTTTTTTAGAATCAGTTTAGTAGTTTCTACATTGTACCACTTTCTGAGATATTACTGATCTTAGTGAAGCAACTAAACCTTAGCTAAATCTCTTTCTCTGTTCCTCTCTCCTTCTGTCTCTCTCTGTCTCTCTCCCTCTCCTTTTTTTGTCTCTCCTCCCCTCCCTCCCTCCTTCCCTTCCTCCCTCCTCACTCTCTCTCTCCCTCCCTTTCTCCTTTCTCTCCATCCCTGCTTCTCCCCCCCCCCATCTCTTATAAATGCATGAGGAAAATGTTTACTTAAATGTTAAAATGCACATATGACAGCATTAAAGATGTGGCTTTGGCTTTATTGGGAATCAAATAGAAACAGCTAACTCCTGATATCTGTGGTAATGAAAAACAGACTGAGTTTATACTGATTGTTTTTAAGTCTTTTACTTTAGAAATTAAGTTGAATCTTGTCCTCCACTAAACCTTTTGCCACCAAGCAGCTGAATTCTTTTTCTCTTGCTAGCCTCAGTTAGATTTTGGAATATAGAAGTGGCCAGGAGGAAAAAAAAGAAGGGAATCAAAAGACTGAAAAATCTCGTGTTCCTCAGGTTTTTCTCAGAGTGTTGACTACACCCATTTGTGAACAGAGGAAAGCACTCTGTGTTAAAACGGATACATGTCTTACATATATATTTTTAAGTGTGGCATTTGTTTTTCTTTACAATTTAAGTGGCAGCATATACCTGGTTCTCATTAACCTCTTTTCCTGCCCAGTTGCGAGTTATGTACTGGCCAAAGCAGCAGATGGGTCTTCAGGAATCTGTGGCCTCGTTCAATCTACTCTTTCAGGAGGGGATGACTTGAGGTACAGTTGAAGGCAAATATGCAACCACTAGTCCATCTACCCCTAGCTAGGAGCCTGCAAGAGCAGGGACACACACACACACACACACACACACACACACACACACACACCCATACCATCCATATGTAGGATTATGGTAGAATTGGGGGAGTCATAATTAACATAAATTAGAGAAACTGAAAACACCAAATAAAGTGATGGTTTTTAAATGAAGCTGGATATTGTAATTAGACCCAGATGGCTCCTTTTGTAGTAGTATGGTTAGTCCAAACAAGCCACATTTCTTTGTTTGAATGTCAAAAGAGAAAACAAATTAAGCCCCTGTTCTATTTTTTTATCCTCAGAACTTTTAGGGAGCTTTGCAGTGTAGGCTTTATGAGATGTCCATTGAAGCAAAAAGATGCTATGCTCTCCATAACGGATGCCCCGAGATGGGGCATCTATCACTCCATAATAAAGAGCTTTGAGAACTCGCAGAACCAGTTCCTTCTCTCTGCCCCTTCTTGCCTTGGGGGAACTGTCTCAGGGTTCTCAGGGTGTCATCTGAATTTGCCATAGGTAACTTGACTTATCACCAAAGGCCATTCAAATTGTCACAGGAAACCAGGGAAAGTCAAACTGACAAGAACGAGCAGTGAGCAGCGGATCACCAACAACTATGCTGTCTTTCTTTAGTTCTTCAGAAGACATCACTGGCTCTTTGGTGTTGCTCAGAAAACTTGTCAGCAGAAATGCCTTTCCTTTGCACTATATCCACCAGCCATTCCCCCAACCCCCAACTCTCAACCCCCAGCTACTTAATTGGTTACATCAGGTGTGTGTGTGTGTGTGTGTGTGTGTGTGTGTGTGTGTGTGTGTGTGTGTCTTTGCTCTTACAGGCTCCTAGCTAGGGGTAGATGGACCAGTGGTTGCATATTTGCCTTCAACTGTACAGTCATCAGGCAGGAGAATGCAGACACACCCAATCTTTTCTCATAAATCGTTTCTTCAAATCTGTAAATCTGTATTTATTTGTTTTGGAGATCCAAGAGTCTTTTGTAAAAATATTCAAAATGTTTCCATTTTTAAGGAGATAGATTAACAAAATCTGTTTCTCTTTTACAAAACAAAACAAAAACACCAAAAAATCAAAACAAACAGACAAAAGACAAACAAAAAAACTCCCAAGAAATTAAAAAAAAACAAACAAACCCCAAACCCAACATCAAGTAAATTAAGGACTTTCTGGCAATTGGTCCAACTGAGGCAGTCCTTACCTCAGGTGAAGCAGATGTGTCTTGTCAGGTTCATTTATTATTAGGATTAAATATGTAGGTTTATAGTTTAATATTTACATGAGTAAGTGACATCATTTCTTCCCTCTTTCTAGATCAACATGGTCATCTTATTTTCTCTTTTACTTTGAATTAGTAACTGTCTTAGGTTGGGTTTTATGGCTGTGAAGAGACATCATGACCAAGACAACTCTTTTTTTTTTTTTTGGTTTTTCGAGACAGGGTTTCTCTGTATAGCCCTGGCTGTCCTGGAACTCACTTTGTAGACCAGGCTGGCCTCGAACTCAGAAATCCGCCTGCCTCTGCCTCCCGAGTGCTGGGATTAAAGGTGTGCGCCACCACGCCCAGCTCCAAGACAACTCTTATAAAGAAAAACATTTATTTGGGGCTGGCTCACAGTTTCAGAGGTTTAGTCCATTGTCATTATGGTGGGAAGCATGGCAGCATGCGGGCACACAGAGTGCTGGAGGAGCCAAGAGCTCTTCATCTTGACCTGAAGGCAGCTAGGAGGAGACTGGATGTGTTTTGACACTGGGTGTAGCTTGAACACTTATGACCTCAAAGCCCACCTCCATAGGCCATCTATGGAATCATACCTACTCAAACAGCACAGTAACATACTAAAATCAATCAATTTTTATAATAAATGTAATGTGTTGTTGACTAGTGAGTCACACTAAAACCAGCTTTTCTCATGGAAAAGAGATTAATGGTTAGATGTAAAAATCAGATTTTTGGTAGAAAAGAGTCTATATTTCAATCATATAAAGATTAGTTTTCATCTTCCCCAGCTCTTCCTTTCTCTCTCTTTGACACAGGCCTTTCTATGTAGTTTTGGATTACCTGGATTTACTATGTAGACTAGGCTAGACTAACTTATGGTCATTCTGCCTCTCACTTCTAACTGCTGGGACAGTAGGCATGCAGTAGCGTGCCTGGCTTGAATTCTTACTTTTACATGAAATATCTAGGGTAATAAGCAAAGTATCTTTCCTTCTTTTGAAATACCCCAAATGATTGCAGAGATCTGCTGTTCTTTCTTTAGTATTAACAAAAGTCAAATATACAATCGAAAGAGAACTATGTATCTCACTAGTGTATGTACAGAAAACCATCTTATTTCCTCTCTCATAATTTACATTTTTTCCCAAAGGATCACTTACAGCTAACTTTAATAAATTGTGAACATTGACCAACCATCATCTTATCATAAGCTTGGCATTTTCATATTGATTTCAAGTTAATATTGACTGGCTAGGTAAGGGTTATCAAGTGCCTGAGTACCACAATACCTCGCAAGATATAACACACATATTACATGAAATTACAGAATTGTATTAATATTCATATATTTTATTAACATTCATACTTACTCTTGATACCAGGCTTTGTGTCTCTATGTTCATATAGATTCTTGTGGCCTTATGAGTTTTGTTCTATTTAGTAACTTCCTGGTAGAGCTGATTTAACCTCAGCATGTTTTGGAGCATATGAGTACTAATATGTTGACATTAGGACTGTGAGAATTGGGAAGGCCATCACAGATTTATTTACATGTGGAATTTAAAAAGTTATCTCCAGAGAATCAGAGACTAAGATTGGCATTACAAGAGTCTGTGTGGAAGAAAGTGGATGGAGACAGGATAATAGGGGATGGAGAGGAGACAAAGAGGGGTGTTTAATGGATACATGATTGTATCTGAGAACTGCCGTTCTAACTCAATAGAAAAGCTGTTGTCAGTGACTGTATACTTATTTGTTCATTTATTTATTTTCTCTATTAATTAATTTACTTATTCATTTTACATCTCGATCACAGCCTCCCCTCTGCTCCCAGCCACCCCCCCCCCCATAGCCCCTCCTCACAAACCTCCCTCCTCTTTGCTTCTGAGACCAGGGAGGTCCCTCCAGGGGAATCAACCTATCTTCCAGGTCAGTGCAGGACTAGGTACATTCTCTTCCACTGAGGCCAAACAAGACAGCCTGGATAGGGGAGCAGGATTCACTGGCAGGCAATAGAGTCAAGGTGGGCCCCCCACTCCAGGTGTTGGGATATTCACATGAAGACCAAACCACACATCTGCTACATATGTGCAGGGGACCTAGGTCCAACCCTTATATGCCCTTTGGTTGATAGTTCAGTCTCTGGGAGTCCTCAAGGGTCCAGGTTAATTGACTCTGTTGATCTTCTTGTGGAGTCTCTATCCCTTCTGGGTTCCTCAATCTTTCCCCCAGCTCTTCCACAAGACTAATGTTTGGCTATGCATCTACATCTGTTTCTGTCAGCTGATGGGTAGAGTCTCTCAGAGGACAGTTACGCTAATCTCCTGAATGAATCCAGGCTGACAGATACAAACATAGCTCGAGGCTGTGAGGTAGTTGAAGGATGAAAGCAGGCCAGCAATGTATCAGTATTATCTTCTGAGGACAACTTGCCACATGCTCCCCTCGACCTCCAAGTTGGCAGGGGTTGCTACTGCATTCATTTATGTCCATCTCATACAGGGTGCCTGTGTATTCAGGCCAGCAGTGACCAACATAGCTGTCAACAGTGTCTTCACATGTTGTAACATGGGAAGCCTTATCATTGTGACAAGGCTTTGACCAACAAAGACACATCAAAGTTTCACAGTGTGTTCCTGTGTATCAACTTCTGGTTCAGTCAGAGTAGTACTTTCCTCCATCCACACAGAGACCTCTGGGGAGATATGGCTGATTGGCACATTCACTAAAGTTGAGTTCGTAGTGGACTCCAAGGAATCCAGGTACACAGACCCAGAAGTAAGTCCCTAGAGCATCCTGACCTGCAGCACCACATAGACATGGCAAGGACCCACATTCATCAATTTCCAACTCACAGTTCACACTTGGAGATGGAGACACATGTATCTTCCTATACCATTGAGGTATACAACCTCATTTATGCAGGGATCAGAAATACATGTATGCACTTACAAGTCACAAGGCCTCTCTATCTTAGTGTCCAGGCACACAGAAGCACATAGCTCCACTGTGGTAAGGGCTGGAAGTGCACTCAATGTAATCTGCTCACAGAGCCTTCCAGCATATCCAGTAGGACAGACAGGTGTCAGGGTCCATGTTGGCAGGTTTCCTCCACAGGAATTAGTAGCAGTTTCACAGGTCAGCCTACTGTACCCAGGAGGATGCTGGCACAGGAAGTCTCTTTCTCCTGGGGCATTCACACAAGTCCTTGGCAGGGACTGGAGAAGCAAGTAGACAGATCTTCACTCTTTGTCCAAATTATTGAATATGTCAAAGCAAAAATTGTTGTCTTGTGGAAAACCCTTGTGAGTGATTGTATATTTAAACATAAATAATAGAAAAGACTTTGACTATTTCCCAAAGAAGTGATACTGTTTGATATGATGGACATTGTGGTTACCCGTTTTTAAATATTTTATACTGAATCATACATTAATGTGTTCCATTATATCCCATTAACATCTCAGATTGTTAATTGAAATGTTAAAAATAAGTTCTGTATTGCTTATTACAGAAAGACTAAAACAGTTACAAAATGTCAATTGCTAACACTATGTGTAGCATTTGACATCCTTAACATTCGGTATTTGGAATATGAATTATCTTAATAATTCACAAGATTTTCTTTCCTTTTTTACTTTTTATTTGTTTGCTTTGCCAGCAGTATGATATAAAGCATCTGTTATGGCCCAGTTGCTCTGGCAGATGCTGAGACACGTCATAGAACTTCAGGCCTTGCTCAGATAATGTTGGAATTCCTCCAGTCATCTTTGGAATTCTGGCATTTACAGGTCTCGGAACCTGTAAATAACACAACACTTGGTTATGCTGGAGAGTCTAAGTTCCTGGTGGAGGCTCAGGTAACGACAACTACTACGACTTCCTGTTTCTTTTTCACACTCCTAAACCTGGAGAACAGAGACTAAGGAGGAGCCGTGTAGGGCTGTTTCTGAAAGAGGTCTCTGTCCTGGAAAAAAGAGACCTATCTCTGTTGAGGGAAGAACTATGTAGGAGCATCTTGTGGAAATGATTGCTGTGTTGAGGAAAATCAAAGCTTGCGTTACCTTGGCTTTCAATTATTGGTGGGAAGGCAATAGCAGCCTGGGAAAGAAACAAGACACATTTCAGGAAAGTACCTCTGAGTTTTGTTTCTTGATCTTTCTATCTTTCTCTGTTATTTAAAATAAAAAATGTGTCTCCTCTTCCTAGAATGAGGAAAAATATCTATTCCTTCAGGTCTACAGATAAAGGAAAGTCTTTCCTGAGTGAATGCCTGTGTTTAGCTCTTCACAAGTTAGAACTTCTTGGGCATGGCCTCAAGTGAAAGGATAAAAATCATGACCATGGGTGTCTTTAGACATGAGGATGTACAACGGGATTGTTAGGGAACTAAAAGATGTTGTAATAGACTGTCTGAGTGGATTTCGGGGCAACATTGTTTTTTTGGTTTTTCGAGGCAGGGTTTCTCTGTATAGCCCTGGCTGTCCTGGAACTCACTTTGTAGACCAGGCTGGCCTCGAACTCAGAAATCCACCTGCCTCTGCCTCCCAACTGCTGGGATTAAAGACGTGCGCCACCTTGCCCGGCTCAGTGCAACATTCTTTTTTTTTTTTTTTTTTTTTATAAAATTTTTAATTTTTATCTTTAAACTATAGACTATACATGATTTGCAAAGGAGACTGTACCAAACAATGATCAAAGAAGAATCATCCGTTCTATGCCTTTTCTTTTGTCTGGTCACTCAGAAATATAATGTTATCAGCTATGATTGTTGTTGCTTGCCGCCTCACATTGTTTTTATCCATGTACTCACCATAGTCCACTTTCCCTTCCACAAATATACGAGCCCCCTTTTTCACATACTGATACGCCACATCTCTGAGACCTGGTCGAAACACTGATATTCTATGCCACGTCGTCTTCTGACTGACGTCACCCATTTGGTATACTTCACTATCCCCTGATCGCCACATCTCATTTGTTGCTAGAGAAAATATCGTGACTGGGTTTTTTCCTTCCACCTGTCTCATGACAGGGTCCTGACCTACTCGCCCAAGTAACTGAACACGATTCAGAGACCGTTCAAGAACCAAACTGCTGGCTACTTCAGACTCATGTCTTACAAACTGACGAAATACCTGTAACACAGTCTTTGGAACATGGCTTCTGTTTTTCTTACAACCTAATCTTTAGGCTTTTCCAGACGCGCGGAACACACCTCAGTGCAACATTCTTATTACAGTCGAAATGTGATGCTAACTGCTAATTAAAGATATGCTTAAAAGTCTTCATGAGGCAGTTGGTGGCACATGCCTTTAATCCCAGCACTTGGGAGGCAGAGGCAGGCATATTTCTGAGTTTGAGACCAGCCTGGTCTACAGAGTGAGTTCCAGGACAGTCAGGGTTACACAGAAAAACCCTGTCTCAAAAAAAAAAAAAAAAGGCTTTATGGATTTCCTCACCCATAAGGAAAAGCCAGCTGCTGGGATCAAGGACTCTGCATGCCATGAAGTGACACCTAGCTAATTTTGGTTTACACATGGTAGAGGCATTGATGAAGTTTTAAATCTCAAGAAAAATATTTTTCCAAAAGAAGTCAATCACATGAATATGAAATTCAGGTAAGAGGCACATGAAGTAAGGAGAACCTTCTTTTTCTTGAACAAGCAACTCAAATAGGGAAATGAAAAAATAGTTGAAAAAAATGAAGGAGAATAATTAAATGTGAGCAAAAAGAACTTATGATTTACTGCCTAGCTATTTTAATCTACAGTGTGTGTGTGTGTGTGTGTGCGCGCTTGCATTCATTCATATATGTGTATATTGTATTGTGATGTTTGTACATTATGGTTTAAGGTAAGAATGCTGCCAAGAAGAAAGAAATGATGTTCAAGATGCAGCTGAAAAGTCCTTAAAGAGGTGGATTGTTTTAGACCATATAACCCTTTAGGTAACACGGTCAGCACTCAGCGAATCTGGTATGTGGACCTGAGGACAGAGCCTTTATTATGCTCAGGATCAGTGGTCCTCGGACTATCTTTGGCAGGCGTAGATAAAGAACATTGTGTTCTAACAAACCAACCTGTAGGGTCTGAGGCATGAGACTATGAGATCACATAACTTTCTACCATGGTTGGCATGCACTACAAAGGTCTAGGCTGTTCTCTTTAACATTGAGCTCTTCCAGGTAACATAAAGGGCGTATAACGAGCAAGCATGTCTCTTCATTGCTTATATACATTACAGTGAATACAGTCAACCATGAAATTTGAAAGCATTCAACTCTTTTAAGTAATTCTACAGTTACTTAATAAAATGGATCACTTATAAAGTAGTGTTTAGTTACATAATTACTAATAATTACTATATTGCTTTTCTCATCGAAGCAATAAGATATTGCAGGAGAGCCATTTAAAGAAGAAAAGGTCTGTCTTGGCTCACAGGTTGAAGATGCAGTTCCTCATTGCTGTGAAGGCAAGGCTGCGGGAGCCTGAGACTGCTGGTCACACATGTGAGCAGTCCCAGAGCAGAATGCATCTCATTCTCCCCTTTTATTCCATATAGGACTCCGGCCCATGGGGTGCGGTGTCTATATAGGGGGTGGATCTTCCCATTTCTTCTTTTTCTGGTTTTTCGAGACAAGGTTTCTCTTAGTAGCCCTGGCTATCCCGGAACTCACTCTGTAGACTTGGCAGACCTTGAACTCAGAAATCCACCTGCCTCTGTCTCCCAAGTGCTGGGATTAAAGATGTGTGCCACCACTTCCCTATGGATCTTCCTATTTCAATGAACTTAATCTAGACACTCACAAGTATGTCCAAGCATTTGTTTTCATAGTACTCTAAATTCCATCAGGTTGTCAATCAAGACAAACCACCACAATTTCTACCTTCTCAGAACTCTGATACCATTAGAGGGAATTCTAATTTCTCTAAGGAGGGTATAATTATGCCAACTTATTTTAAAATTTGATACATTGAAGTCTGGAGAAATGATTCAGTGGAAGAGTGTTCACTGCTTTTCCAGAGGAAGGCCTGAGTTCAGTTCCCTCCATCTACCTCAGCGGGCTCACAACTATTTGTCATACTAGTTTCAGGATATCCAGCATCCTTTTCTGAACACTGTGGACATTCACAGCTATGTGGTACATGTGTGCGCATGTTTAAAGTTTGATAAACTAAGTTCTTAGGTTTTGTATTTAACAATTACACAGAGATTAATACTATATACCAGAGGGTTTTCTAAGCATTTAGTAGATTCAACTTGTACATTCATCTAGGTCAAATGACTCAATGAGAGGAAATTCATGTATAAAGGAGTTTTCTAGGGAGCAGAGGCAATATAAGAGACTGGACATGGTCCGTGAAGATAATGCAAGTCTAGATGGGTTGTGATCATTGCCTTTCATGCCTAGAGTGCACCCTGTGTAACTTGTCAACTGAGCAGGTGGCCCGCATACCATCCTGCCTTCAGATGCCAATGGACATCTTCCTTCTTATTTTTTAAAGTCTTTCACTCCAACTTTCTAATTGATTTTATCTACAAGAGCCTTCCACCATTGGAGCAGGGCACACACTGTTGCCTATATTGGGTGCCAAGAATGACGTGACCTGGTGTGGAGAATTTGGAGGAGCTTTGGAGAGATGTCCAGTGGCATTTCTTGAACCTAAGGTGTTGTCTTTCATCAGTTGTATTCAGTCAAGCAGCACGTTGTAGAACTCATGATAACTGGTTGGATTCTTCATCTTACACTAGCAACTAGGGTCAGGGGTGAATTACAGTAAGAAATAAACTTGCAAGGACTTCTTCTTATCCACAAGGTAGTTTAAAACATTTGCACTGAGGCTACAGTTTACATACCCCTTCTTTATCAGAGTACACATCTGTAACGGCTGCACCAACCTTTCCCACCCTGGTGTCATTCCTGGAAGAGCTAGGCAGCCACAGCTAAGTATTCCACAAATAAACCCTGCTAAGAATAGGATCTTATTTCTAGAGCCTCCGCACGAGGAACTCAACACCCTGTTTGGAGTCAGATAAGGAGAAGTGGTTTGGAGAGCTCTGTCCAAGTGAGACCTCAGAGGTTGGAGCCTCAGAAAGACCCAGATTCTAAGTTCAGTCAGCTTTGCCGGATGCTGGATCAGACTGGAAAGTGTCTTTGATATGTTGCTGAAGGACTGCCTGTCAGTACAGGTGGAGGGGGATGAAGAGGGGGTCCTAAATCCTGATAAATACTGTGCCCAGCAACCAAATGAAAAATTCTCTCTAATGCCTTGGGCTTGTTAGAGGGCTATCAGTAGACTCTGATATCTCTGTCACTTCTTCTACTAAAATATTTTGGAAATTTAAAGTTCAGTCTTTCTTCTTTGCCAGAAAGATATGCATTTAAATTATTTTTAATTAAAAAATTAAGAATAAAATTGGCATTTTTAAACAAAGTATGATTTACTGATTTTCCTCCCCTTCATCCCATTCAGCCACTCTACCTTTGTCCCTTTTGTCACTCACAGATGCTCCCTCCAACATGCCCTCACACATGCCCTCTTAATAGGTCCAATTTGGAAAACTTGTCCTGAAACTTGTTATAATTTTGCAATGATACTATACTCGATTGATACCTAAAGACCTTCAGAGACCTTCAGAGAGCAAGAATCCTTATTTTGTTTTCGTTGAGAAACAGAGGCCCAGACGAGTGTGTGCTTGAGTTTAGGTTTGGTAAGTTACAGCTCTGGATCTAGCCATGATGCGTTTGCTCTGTTCTCACTGTTTCACAGTCTCTCTTGCACACGTGACTGAACATCCAAGCCTCAATCCCCTCAACCACTCTTTCTCATGGATTTGTTTTAATTTAGCAAAGAAAAAAAAATTGAAGCTATGCAAGGGTCTTAATTTGAGGCAAGCATCCTGAATTTCCCCAGGACTTAGAAGGGTCATTTCAATAACAGTTCTTATGTGACTCTCCACAGTCACGAAAATATGATATTTGTTCTTCTGAGGCAGTATTCCTCTTGTTCCACCATGGCTGCATTTATTTAACATACATGGTTTGCATTTAGACTGCCTGGTGCTGTCTGCTATGGCCCAAATTATCCTTTCCAAGTTAGAATATTTTTCCTTCTTTGGCATCCATTAAAAATCAACAGCAACATGGCCAGCCTCCAGAAACAAGTCTGTAATGCTAACCACAGGACTTGGGTATCTAAAAATAAGAATTGAAAAAGAGATTTAAGTTAATACCCAGAAAGAAATCTTTCCATGTGTCTTTCCTACAGTTTGGTAAGCCCTGTAGTAGGGAAAAGTGTGAAATAGCAGTGTGAGCTGTGGTGCTGTTCCCTGCAGAGGATGCTTAGCGGGGCACCTACCCCTCTTCATCCAGCTTCCATCTCAGCCACGGTTTATTGTTTCCTGAAGATCATGTCAGTTCAGATAGGGTTCCTTTCCCCCCAGAGCTTGCAGTGTGTGGAAAGGAGGCTCCTCACTAATGATTCCCAAGTTTTAAAATTTCATATGATCTGCTGGCCACCATTTGCTGCTTTCTTTTCTTCTTTTTAACCTTATTTTTTATTAGATATATTCTTTATTTTTTATTAGATATATTCTTTATTTACATTTCAAATGTTATCCTCTTTCCTAGTTTTCCCTCTGAAAACCCCCTATCCTTCCCCCTTCCCCCTGCTCACCAACCCACCCACTCCTGCTTCCTGATCCTGGCAGTCCCCTATACTGGGTCATAGAACCTTCACAGGACCAAGGGCCTCTCCTCCCATTGATGACTGACTAGGCCATCCTCTGCTACATGCAGCTAGAGCTATGAATCCCACCATGTGTTTTCTTTGGTTGGTGGTTTAGTCCCAGGGATCTCTGGAGATACTGGTTAGTTCATATTGATATTCCTCCTATGGGGCTGCAAACACCTTCAGCTCCCTAGGTACTTTTGCTGGCTTCTTCATTGGGGACTCTGTGCTCAGTCCAATGGATGGCTGTAAGCATCTACTTCTGTATTTGTTAGGCACTTGCAGAGCTTCTGAGGAGACAGCTAAATCAGGCTCCTGTCAGCAAGCTCTTGTTGGCATGCACAATAGTGTCTGGTTTTGGTGGTTGTCTATGGGATGGATCCCCAGGTAGGGCAGTCTCTGAATGATCATTCCTTCAGTCTCTGGTTTACACTTTGTCTCTGTAACTCCTTCCATGGGTATTCTGTTCCCCCTTCTAAGAAGGAACGAAGTATCCACCACACTTTGGTCTTCCTTCTTAAAAGAACCTCTGGTGGAATCACCATCCCTGACCTCAAGCTGTAATACAGAGCAATTATGATAAAAACTGCATGGTACTAGTACAGTGACAGACAGGTAGATCAATGGAATAGAATTGAAGACCCAGAAAGGAACCCACAAACTTGATCTTTGACAAAGGAGCTAATACCATCCAGTGGAAAAAAGACAGCATTTTCAACAAATGGTACTGGCTCAACTGGTGGTTAACATGTAGAAGAATGCAAATTGATCCATTTTTATCTCCTTGTACAAAGCTCAAGTCTAAGTGGATAAAGGACCTCCACATAAAACCAGGGACACTGAAACTTATAGAGGATAAAGTGGGGAAGAGCCTCGAAGATATGGGCACAGGGGAGAAATTCCTGAACAAAGCAACAATGGCTTGTACTGTAAGATCAAGAATTGGAACCTCATAAAATTGCAAAGCTTATGTAAGGCAAAGGACACTGTCAATAAGACAAAAGGCCACCAACAGATTGGAAAAAGATCTTTACCAATCCTAAATACAACCGAAGGTTAATATGTAATATATATAAAGAACTCAAGAATTTAGACTCCAGAAAAACAAATAACTCTATTAAAAGTGAGGTACAAAGAATTCTCAACTGAGGAATACTGATTGGCTGGGAAGCACCTAAAAAATGTTCAACATCCTTAATTATCAGGGAAATGCAAATCAAAATAATCCTGAGATTCCAAGTCATACCAGTCAGAATGTCTAAGATCAAAAACTCAGGTGACAGCAGCTGCTGGTGAGGATGTGGAGGAAGAGGAACACTCCTCCATTGCTGGTGATATTGTAAGCTGGTATAATCACTCTGGAAATCAGTCTGGCGGTTCCTCAGAAAGTTGGACATAGCAATATTTCTCCTGGGAATATACCCAGAAGATGTTCTAACTTGTAATAAGGACACATGCTCCACTATGTTCATAGCAGCCTTATTTATAATAGCCAGAAGCTGGAAAGAACCCAGATATCCCTCAACAGAGGAATGGATACAGAAAATGTGGTACATTTACACAACGGAGTACTACTCAGCTATTAAACACAATGAATTTATGAAACTCTTAGACAAATGGATGGATCTGGAGGATATCATCCTGAGTGAGGTAACCCAATTACAAAAGAACACACATGATATGCACTCACTGATAGTGATATTCACCCAGAAGCTCAGAATACCCAAGATACAATCTGGGAAACACATTTGTTTCTTTCTTTATGGAACTAATTAAACTCATCAAATATTCCAACAGGAACTCAAATAGTTTGGGAATGGTGTGGGCAGTTTAAATTTTGTTTGAAATTTGGTATGGAAACTGTAAGATAAATAAATTCAAAATTAATGATTCAGGATAGTCATACCACCACAAACTCTTCCGGCTTATTCCATAAGGATATTTCCTAAAATAAATCATTCTTTCTTGCTGTTTATTAATCTGTATTCAGTGTTTCCATCTATTTTGCATTTTCTGAATTTCAAGACCCTTGTCTACTTGTGATGATCTCTATTCAGTGCAGTCTTAGAATTTCTCCAATGCTCCAGACCTAGTATATCACTAATTGTTTTTCCCATTCTTCCCTCTGCCCCTCCTTCATCCCACCTTCTCCTTCTCCCTCCTTTGTCTTCTTTTGAACACACAAATTTAGGGCACGCTGTTAGGTGTTAGTGATGAATATGGTAACTTTTCCTGGAATATGAAAAAATAAAAATCAGGCTTCAGTCCTTTAATACGTGATGAGTCTTGCTCCTCCCACTTTAATCACTGTACTTTCAAAGCTTTACATGTAATTAGAGAAATATCACAGGTCTTCAATCTAAAGAGAATCAGTCACAACGATTCTGTATGTGTTCTCATTCCTCAACAGTCTGTAAACAGCATTTCACATCCTTGACATATTTAGGTTAGGGTTAGTGGCTTTAGTCATACACCCAGATTTGCAACGTGTCAGCATGATTGCTATTTTCTTTTAAAGAAATTTTAGTTTCTTATTTTCTCTGACTATCTTGTCTACTGAAGATTACTGTAGACTCACACAGATGGATAACTTAATTATTTTTTTTTCCAGAATGATTTTGCTTCATGTCTTTAGGACCCAGGTATTTCCTGTAGGCTCTTCTCCATAAACACAGTTCATAATATCCAAAGCTGTAGATTTTACTGTGGTGCTGCCTGTAGAAGTGAGGTCCCTGCACATGCAAAACACATGGTCTGTACACTGAACTTCATGCCTAACCCACAGTTATGAGTTTTAAATTTATGAAAAAGCAGTTAAGATACATTAGCGAATCAATAATATAGTTTTAGGTTTGTCCCAGTGTGACCCATATGAGTTTTCAAATTGGTGGCTTTTCTTTCATTAACTAGACTCTGTTGGGACCCAGTGAATCAAAAAGGATTCTCAGGTCTTATATAACATATTTACTTTTTTCCCTTATTAGTTTCTTACTGCTTGATTTTTTCAAATATATAATACTCATGCAATCTTGCCAATCTGATAAACACAATTATCTTTAAAACTCTCATAGGCTCTTCACATATGTTTGATTCCTATTAATTCTTCCTATTCCTATTCTTTTTTTTTTTTTTTTTTTTTTTT
>LR751959.1:0-80196 GCA_902729485.2 Mus minutoides | reverse complement strand
TGGCATTGGGATTTAAAAGAAAAGAAATTCCATGAAAATATGGGTGTGCTTGTCATATGGCTTCTGCTAAATCTAGACACCTGACCGAGACCCTCCATTGGCCAGCTTGATTTTGTGCCTCAGATGACTTTGTGGACAAAGCTCCCCATTTTGTTATCCTCTGTGTTCTCCTGGGGGGAGCTGGGAGGCACTGTGAAGTCCTCAGAAACATTTCCAAGTTAGTAGATTATGCTGCCAACCCTCTCCCATCAGATGTGGGTGATGTCCTGTAGGTTTCCAAGTTGTTGTCACTGGAACTTTCGTGAGCAGAGATGTTAGGACATTCAGTTGAGGCAGAGACAAGGATGCCTGTGCTTCTAGGGAAGTCTGTCAAGTTTCCTCTGGCCTGGGGGACTGTCTTGTATCACCACTGTCTCATGTATGCTTTAGGGAGTACAGTATTTGTGCCCATCATAACAAGCTGTGTCTGACATGAAGGAAACATGACAGTCAGCTCGAACTACTTCTGGTCTTCACTAATCATCTACATCTTTAGAAAAACATACACCCAGAACCCAGTCTCTTTGTTTAAGGACAACACCTTTCAGGTGTTTATAATTTATGAAGCTTTAAAGATGATGAAGTCTTAAAGACGATTTGATATGTTATTATGTTTGAGTTGTTTCTCATCCTCAGATTCCGCCCATGCTGAGTTCTGTTTGTATAAGCCATGCATTTGGTCGGAGTCTGTTGTCAGAGTCCCCCAGTTTTAGGTACTGGAAGACAATGAGGACAAAGATGGCACAGACAAGGACTCCCTGCCGCCAATGCTTCTGTGTCTGTTTTGCCCTGAGGGTCTCTATTGGCAAAGAATGGTGAGCTGGGGAAGCCATGCCCACTGGGGTGGCTTACAATTGGACCTCACGGATGATCTACCACACAGTCTCTAGTCATTTGGTGAACTGAGCATGGGACTTGTCAGAAACATTTTTCTTCAGTGTTTTAGTGTGTGCCCTGTAAGGGAAATTTAATCCATATGTGTCAAAGATTCATTTACACTTAAATCACTAAAGCATTGTTCTGAGCTTTTGATGCCTGACAAGTCCTTTGACTTTTTCCAAGCAGTTCCAAGTTCCTTGCCAAGGGCAGTCCTAATCCTCAACAGTAGAAAATGCAGATTTTCTCCTTGACTCCAAACCTCTTTGCTTCCTTCTCTGGGAAAAGTTCTTTAGCATATTCACATTTACCTGCCTCCATTTCAAAATACCTCTGGGCAGCAGAGCTTTGGAAGGTACGATGTGATACAGGGTTATTTCCACATCTGGTTCTGGTCTGGGCCTTGGGGGCCTGTTTTCCAACTTGGCACGGGGGAAGGGATGTATTTTTCTTTCATCTACCTTTACTCACTGAAGGCACTATGTGGTACAAACACCTAAATATTCTCTATCCATTCACTTATAGTCACAGAAAGGAAGAAACCTGGTCTCATGGAAAGGCACTTGGGTAAACACATTATTAAACATGAATGGCCAGAGAGGGAGAGTTTCATTGGGTTCCTCCTAGGCTGGGAGTTACCCTGCTGCCAGTTGCACTGACAGTCCTTAAGTCTGACAAACTGTAAGAGTCTGTTAGTAAAGGAGACTGCACAGCTGCCTGGTGTACCCGTGCTGTCTCTGAACCAGCAGTCCCTGGCCCCCATTTCAATAAAGACTTCAGTTACCTGGGTTAGGCTTGGATCTGGTCCTAGGATACTATGGTGTGTAGTGAAGGCTTCTCCTACAGGAACTTTGTTTAATGCTTTGTTTGGCTGTTTTCTTGTGCTAGTCCCATGGTTTCCTTTCTCTTTTCTGCTCACAAAGCATCCCGATCTTGCTGTCTTTGAGCAAACAGGTGGTAAATCTAGTCCTGTGGAGTTTGTACTGAGCAGAGGCCGTTTCCTAAGCATCACTGACAGCTGGAGGTAGAATATGTCTCTTACATTTCTTTGCATGGCCCTAGTGCCTACAACAATGCCTGGCATACTACTGTTGCTCAGGTATTATAACATTTACTGAATAAATGTAGTGTCTATGTCTATGAAAGAGTAGAGCTGGTTTTAAAGGTTGAAACTCAGTTATGAAATGTCAGTTGTAGATTGAGTCTCAATAAACACCCTTGGCTTTTATTATTTCTTTTAGTTGTTTTACCTTCTAAACACTGAGTCCATATTAGAATGGACATTAACCAATGACAGTCCATGGGGATAACACTTTTAAGAAGAAGTTTTTTCGCTGCCGTCTCCTAACTTGTGGATGTCACAGCTGGTCATTTACTGAAGACAGAATGAGACTGTCGGCAGATGGGTAAATTTGCATGAAGGCAGTGTATAGGGCTATAATCCACTTCCTGTGATAGACTGGTCTTTTCTTTATGAAGTGATGTTTCCTCTTTGCAATGTGAGGCTTAGACTATGCTGTAGGTTATATGTGATGTGTCCTCCATAAGCTCACAAGTTTGAACACTTTGACTACAGCTCATGGCACTTGACTGGGAGATGATGTTTCGCTGGAAGAAGTGTGTCACCAGGAACAGATCATGAGGTTTATAGCCTAGTCACTCTTCCTGCCCAGTCTCTATTTCCTCTTCTAAATGTTTGTGTGTTGTGTGCATATCTGGAGTGGTGGTGGTGAGGAGTCCCAGCTGCCTCAACAGAACTACCTGTCACCATGCTTTCTCTGCCATGATGGACTGAGTTATCTCAAATCATAAACCAAACACAATCTTCCTTGCTGGGAACTGCGTTTGTGACTGTTCTGTCACTGAGGCAAGAAGAGCAACGAATGCAGACTGGTTCGGATATTCTGGACCTTTTATACTGTAAGGCTATTAAGGTTTTTGAGAGCATCAGGATTTCAGTTATTGCAGAAATCTATGCCTGCTGGTCTCCACCAGTTTTCAGAACATATGCAAACAAACACAATCATGTTTGTTTGACAATCATTGGTAGCATCTATTGGTTAGAAGTCAAGAGGAATAGCACTTTCGCTAAGTGCATGGTGCCCATGGAAGTGAGTGTTAGGCACACATCTACTGTCCCACCTCTCTTTATCAGTAAGCATGCTCCCAGGACACTCTGGAAGACTTGCTGAGGTCTTTGCCCTTGCAGGGATTTAGACAAATGCTCTGCTGTGTGGATCAGTTATGCTTTCTTGAGGCTGCGACCAAACATCAGAGAGAACAAGAGGATAAAGATTTATTTGGGCTCATGGTGTTAAGGGTGAGGAACGTGGTAAAGGAATGGTAGAGCTCATGGCTGGGATTCTATGAGGCTGCAGTTCTGCTCCTCTTGGATGATCAAGAAGCAAACCAGAGGGCCTACTTCTCTGTGAGTCACTTCCTGCAGCCATGCCTCTTGTTCACAAAGTTCTACAACTTCCCAAAATAATCATCATTTGGGGACCAAGTGTTAAAACACATGAACATGTGGGAGGCATGTCACGCTAAGCTATTGTATTGCATCCCTGTGCCTTACAGCCTCATGGTCATCTCAGAATGCCAATGGTATCCAATCCGATTTCCAAAGCTCCCATAGTCTTAACGGTCAAATGCTATTAAAACTTCAAAGTCAACTATTTCTTTTGAGCCATAAGCTCCTGTAAAATTAAAAAGAAAACGAATAAAATAAGTAACAACAACAACAACAACAACAAAACCCCAAATAGTTAAGTACATGCTTCCAATATGATATGCCATGGAGTGAACATTCTAATTCCAAAAAGGAAAAAATGGGAATGAAGCAAAGAACCACTGCTCCAAAAAGAAATCCAAAACCTGGAAGAGCAAAGATTTGAAGTCTCTTGTCTGGAGCCTGAAGGACTCAGTGACACCATCTGTTCTCCAGAGGTCCCATGGTGCTCTGCCTGCCTGAGCTTGCTACCTATAGTACACGTGACTTTGGCTCACTGCCCTTGGTATATGTAACTTTCCTTCACAGGCGTTCCATGTTATTGATGTCTCCAACACCCTGGGGGTCTTCATTGCAACTCAGACTTCACTTCCATAGCTTCATGGACAAACTTATCAATAATTCCACATCCATTGCCTGGCTTCAGGCTTTTCTCCTGGAAGCTTGGTATAATTCTCGATGGATTTGTGACTCTCACATTTGACACACTTGTGAAGACACAATCACTCAGATGATACGGGATCCTGTGTTGTTAGCTTGGGATGCAGCCCTTGGACTATGGCTTCAGTGACTCAGAGGCCCTTTAAGTGACTCAGAGGCACTTCCTTAAAAGTTCTGTTTGAGCACAGCACTCTTGAGGTAACACTGGATTTTCAAGTACGTTTGCGTTTTCACTCCCTGTGACCTTCGATAAAGAAGTTCTGGCCCCCAAGGTACATTCTGTATTCTCCAAGTGCAAAGTCCACAGTTTATGGTTTCTCTTTAACAAAATTAACCTGAATGCATAGGCTCTATTTTATTAATGAAAACTTACCTGAAATCCTTTATGCTAATTATATCTTAGGTACAGAGTTTGAAAGCAATCTAACAGTTCTTCCTGTGAAGCATATATCCCAGGAATCCCAATAGATGCTCATTTTCCAGATTGTATCAAACTTATATTTAAATTTGTTTCTACAGTTAACTTAGGTATACTATGAGGTTAACAATGATAAGTAATAATAAAATAAAGTAATTATAGCCATGCTATATTTAAAGATATATGAATATCCTCTCCCTACACTCTCTCCAAAAATCTTCTTGTGCTTAAGCACAGTATCTAAGGTGGCTGCTGAGTGAGTGACTGATGGATAAGTAACCTCTACAGAATGGACGGACTGGGCAAAGGGATGACTTATGTCCCAAGCAGGATAGAGGACCATGTAGGACATCCTACTACAGATTTCGTGCAATTTGATTTTCTGTTTAATGTTTTTAGATGGAAGTTGGTTGTGACTGAGACCTCAGAAAAATGAAACTAACCATAAAGGGCCCTACTGGTTTTAAAGCCTCGAACAGTAAGCTTCTCAAGTTGTTTCAGGTATCTTAGTCACAGCAACAGTGAAATGATATGGAGTTGCAAGGTTACTGATTAGATTCGCTTAAATGTTAGCTAGTCACCCACTGGAAGGTCAGGTTAAGAGTAACACAAACATTTCTCTGTTTATACAGAAACATTCCTGATTCTGTTGAAGATATTGCAACACAGCATTGAAAACATGTACTTTTTATCTTTATCAACAAAAATATGATGAAGGGCCAGAAGTTGGCTCATCACGTAAAGATGCTCGTCATCATATTGATGATGTGAGTTCAGTCCTTTGGACTCAGCTGGAGGAAGCAGAGAATGACTCCTGAAAGCTGACCTCTGACCTCTGAATGTACACTGTGGCACAGGAATGTGCATCTACGCCAACACCCACAATATGATAATAATGATACATATGACCGGGCTCTTCCTATTACACCCTGGAAAGATTAAAACAGCAAACTAAAACCAAAACAGTTTCCAATGTAGGCTAGAAGGTTTGACATCATTCTTTTAACTTGATATTAAGAAATATACAAAAGATCATGTATCTTCATTTGGAATGTGCTCATTTTAAATGAAACAATGGAAGTGTTGCCTTTAGAAATGAGGTAATTTATTGACATAATGAGCATATTATTCACTACCTAGTGAACACTGGCATTTAAAAATTATTAAAATGAGATATGTTTGAATAAGTCATTTTGATAGTGCTAAAATGACATAATGTGACACCTTTGGGAATTTATGTGTTTATGAGAGGAAATTCACTTCAGCTGCAACAGGGGCTTGTTCACCTCCTTCACTCAAGCCTGACACTCACATTTATTAACAACGCAGTAATTGTGCTCTCATAGTAGAAGATCACTTTATTCTGTCAGTGTACATTGCAGTTTTAGGCATAGAACTAATTCTGCAATATATTGCCAAAAACATTGGCACCATTTCCAAGGAATTCAAATTATTTATTCATGGCTTCAGCAAATTTTGTATGATTGAAGGTCTATCTTTTATCAGGCACACATAAATCCAATTCTGACCTCAAAGTGCATAGATGTTATGGATGTGGTAGTCACATGTAAAGGTAGAAGATCCCCTCCTTTTTTCTCCAAAACTCTTAGAGTGTCTGTTGATTATGTTCCAGGCACTCCTCAGAGCACAGGGATGGATGGATTGGTGCAGAAATTCACTGCTAGCTGCAATTCACTGCTCATGGAGCTACAGCTAAATGGAAAAGGGAAAATGTATATTAGTTTAATGGGCTATTTTTTTTTCTTATTAGATATTGTCTTTATTTACATTTCATATGCTATCCCGAAAGTTCCCTATACCCTTTCCCCGCCCTGCTCCCCTACCTGCCCACTCCCACTTCTTGGCCCTGGCATTCCCCTGTACTGGGGCATATAAAGTTTGTAAGACCAAGGGGCCTCTCTTCCCAGTGATGGCCGACTAGGCCATCTTCTGCTACATATGCATCTAGAGACACGAGTTCTGGGGGTACTGGTTAGTTCATATTGTTCTTCCACCTAAAGGGTTGTAGACCCCTTCAGCTCCTTGGGTAATTTCTCTAGCTCCTCCATTGGGGGCCCTGTGCTCTATTCTAAAGATGACTATGAGCATCTCCTTCTGTATTTGCCAGGCACTGTCATAGCTTCACTTGACATAGCTATATCAAGGTCCTTTCAGCAGAATCTTGATGGCATATGCAATAGTGTCTGGGTTTGGTGGCTGATTATGGGATGGATCCCCGGGTGGGGTAGTCTCTGGATGGTCCATCTTTTCTTCTTAGCTCCAATCTTTGTCTCTGTATGGCAATGTGACTCTCATGGGTGTTTTGTTCTCTATTCTAAGAAGGAATGAAGTATCCATACTTTGGTCTTCATTCTTCTTGATTTTCTTTTGTTTTGCAAGTTGTATCTTGAGTATTCTAAGTTTCTGGGTTAATATCCACTTATCAGTGAGTGCATATCAAGAGACTTCTTTTGTGATTAGGTTACCTCACTAAGGATGATGTCCTCCAGATACATCCATTTGAATGGGCTATCTTTTTGTTGCTATTGTTTATATATTTTATTGTTTTTATTCTTTTATTCTATCAATATTTTATTTTTGGAAAAAGCTGTTAACCACCCCCCCAAAAAAACCCAAACCAAAAAACCCTAAAACAACTCGAATACAGAAAAAGAGCCATACGTCCTTTTTGTATTCTTCTATACAAGCTTCACTGAGAAGTCTGGAGTTGTTCTGCTAACACTCTCTCTCTCTCTCTCTCTCTCTCTCTCTCTCTCTCTCTCTCTCTCTCTGTGTGTGTGTGTGTATGTATTTTCTGTAATATTACAGCAACTAATTTAATATGTATGAAAATACAATATACATATTGCACAAACAGAAACAAAGTAAAACACTCTCAAATGTTCACACTAAATAACTTATTCTGAGGTGCAATACCCACTCTCAAATTTTGAATTGCTATTTAAATATTGATGATCCTAAATGTCAATGTATTGTCAGTGGCAATCTTTCCTTTGGACTTCAAATTCTAACATAAAAATCTCCACTGAATGCTGTCATGTGGATACGTTTTAGAAATCTCGGATTTCCAGTGGCTGTTGCATTTGAATCTGAAATGTCCCTTTCAGGCTCATTTGTAAAACACGTCACCCTCAACTTGTGGTGCTATTTTAAAGGTTGTGGGACCTTTAGGAGGTGAAGGCTCAGGTGGGTAGAATGGAGACACTAGGAGATGGTCCTTAAGGTGCCAACTGCCTTGGTCCCATCCAGTCTCTCTTCCCCATCTGATGCCATGTGAATAAGATGTTAGCAGTTTCTGGCAGCATGCCTTCTCCACTGTGAAGGATGGTGTTGTAGGGTCTCTGATCACACTGTGAACCCAAGATTGTGTTATTTACTGAAAAAAAAAAAACCTGTTTCTAGCTGTCGTGTGGCTCGGCCTGTAGTACACACCTTCAATCCCTCTGGCTGGAATACAGACATGCCCTTAGTACACACCTTTAATCCTAGACAAGGAGGTAAAGTTAGTTTGTAGAAGAAAACATCCATGTGGGAAAGTGATGCTTAATGAGTGGCAGACAAAGTGATGAATCAGAGAAAGATTTGACAGAATAGGATATGCCCAACTCTCATGAGAAGAGAGAGGAAAGGGAAGCTACTTAAGAGAACAGGGCATAGGGGGGGGGGAGACAGTTTTACTGGGACACACAGAGAGAGAGAGGTTGCAGAGCCAGAACAAGCTAGACACAGGTGAAGACAGAATTAACCTGAGAATAAGAGGGAGCCAGAAAGACTAGAATAGAGTTAGTTTGAGGTCGAGCAGAACAATTCAGGAAAAAATGAGAGAAGCTAGATTGAATCAGCCAGCCATAGTTCAGGAATAACCAAAAAGGGTGAGCTTGTTCAGCAGCAAGTCTCAGAGGCTGAAAACATTCTAGGACTAGATAATATTGTATGGAGGCTAGAAGTTTCCAGGAGTAGGCCTAGGTTAGCAGCTGGAGGCAGTGAGCCTCAACAATTACATCAGGTGATTAAAAAAAAATACTTTTACAGGAAGGAGACCCAAACGTTACCTTTTTTTACATTGCTTCTTCCAGATATTTTGGTCTCAGCAACAAAAAGGTGACCTATGGATTCAAGCAGAGCTGCTGTTGTCAGCCTGAACCTGTGCGCCCCATTCTCTTCTCAGTAAATGGTGGGACTGAGCATTGAGGAAGCAACAGTCTCCATCTTCCACCCTCTCAGACCCTCATCGGGTTCACTGTCAAGACTAACTCCTTGTTATCATTAGTCCTGCTACAGCAGGGACCTCACTGCAATTCTCTTTGGAATCAAACAAACCATTGCTGTGGTGGCCTTCTTCTTCTTCTTCTTCTTCTTCTTCTTCTTCTTCTTCTTCTTCTTCTTCTTCTTCTTCTTCTTCTTCTTCTTCTTCTTCTTCTTCTTTTCCTTCTTCCTCCTCCTCAAAGTCAGGCTCCCCTCATCCAGAGAATAGCAGTAGCTTTAATTTAATTTAATCAGACACTTCCTTCTTCATATCCTCTTAGTGGTTATACCTGGACCATGGCAAGTGGGTTAAGAAATTACTTTTATAATGTGGGATCAGAGCTTCAAATAATATAAAAGAAGATGCTGGAAGATAATAGACTAGAAAAAAATAATTGCTATGTGCCAGGAATGATCTAATACTTGTTGCAGGTGTGTGTGTGTGTGTGTGTGTGTGTGTGTGTGTGTGTGTGTGTGTGTATTTAACAGTAATAAATAAGGCATCTTTTACTTTTAATTGGGTATCCTGATGTTGAAAATGATTGATATGGACACACACTGAGAAGGTTGGAGCAAGAGTGCGACATACCATCTTAGTCCACAAGAGTGTAGTGTGTCATCTTTCTAAATGAAATCATTTTACCATTTAGCTCTCCAATTCCCTTAAGCTTTTCATTCCTCTTACAAATCTACAATTGCCTGTTGTAAATGTGGTTCTTTAAACGGCTCATCTTTACCTTTGTTCTCCATTGCTGCTATACTTCTTGGCACATTCCACTTCTTAGGCTCAGAAGCCAGACCCAAATGTTAATGGCCACACTGCAAAGCACAGGTGCCTGTCTGTGGCCTGCTGTGATGGATACTTTGGGTTTTGGAAATGCCCAGCTGGTTTCTGTAACTCTTGTGAAGATTAGATTTAATTGCCAACTTGACACAGTCATCTGAGAAGACAGTCTCAGTGAAGGGCTGTCTAGCTCAGGTTGGCCTGTGAGCATGTTTATAAGTGGACTGTCTTGAATTTTTTAAATTGAGGTAGGAAGATCTGCCTATTATAAATGGCCGCAATGGCAGGGTTTGGGTTTTGAACTGTGTTAAGTGTGGAGACTGAGTGAGGGCAAGCAAGAACACACACACACACACACACACACACACACACACACTCTCTCTCTCTCTCTCTCTCTCTCTCTCACTCTCTGCTTGACTGTGGATGGGAATGACTGCTTCAGGATCCTGCCTTGACTCCCTGTGGTGATAGACTGTAGACTGAAAATTTCAGTTATAGAATCCCTTTCTCTCCAAAATTACTTTTGTCATGGTGTTTTATCATGGCAGCAGAAAGGAGACTGGGACAATCACTACTTATCTTCCTTTTCGGTCCCTGGTGCTAGCATCTCAGGGGCATCATCCGTCTCCAGGCTGACCCTTCCTCCTGAGATAGGGCTCAGCTTATGAGTCATTCTCTCATGGACAACTCCCTCTGCCCCTGCCCCCCCCCCATCCCCCAGGAGGAACATCTCAAGCTTCCAGAATCTCTCTGTTTACTGACAACTAACTCCTGATGACTATCACCTTTCCCCAGGCAGCTTTTAAGTCATGGTTCCTGGTGACCCTGCCCTAAGCTGGCATCACTTAACATTTATATTATGATATATCACAGTAGAAATGATATGTTATGTTGCGCTATTAATGACTCAATTTTCTTCATGTTCCCACTTTGCCTGTTAAGTAGGTAGGCTGGCACACACACCTTAAATCTTTGTCTCTGAGAGTAAAGTTAAGTTGCATATTTGCCTATTGCTTATGTAAAGGATTACAGAGAAACAGGTGGGGTTGAGGGTGACCTTTGTGGACAAACAGGAATAGAAGGGAGAGCATCTCCAAAGGGGTGAAGGAGCAAGAATAATATGAGAACTGCTCTGGGCTGTGGAAGGTCCCAGGGTGTATCAGAGGAGTCCTTTAGACCTGTATGATAGCAGGATCCTGAAGGGATCATGTATGCTACCACATTAGGACCCTCATGGTGACACATGATGGAGGCATGACCAAGGGCTGTGTGATTTTTTTCAAGACAGGAGCCAGGGCTCTATGGTTGCATGTCCTGGCTGCTTCTGATTCACTTGGAACTCTGGTTTTCTTGAAACTAATGTTAAGAAAAGAAAAAAAAGTGGCCCTCTATTACCCTTCTAACTTTGAATATTAAGGTTTATGTCTGTTGCAGTGAAGTTTTTGAGGTTGTATTTGATTTTTTAAAACTGTTTTCTCTTCAACCAACTCCTCCCAGATCCCACCTCCCTACCTACCAGTGCCATGTTCTTTCTCTCTCTCAAAAACAAAACAAAACAAAACAAATAATAATAATAAACCAGGAGAAACAAAACAGTGAAAATCAAAACAGAAAAATAAAATAAATAAGAATAAAAAACCCAAACCAAATTAACACACACACACACACACACACACACACACACACACACACACACACAGCCTTTTCTCCATTAGTAGTTGACATTTATGCTAGCACTTTATCTACCCTGAGATATTTAATTCTCATATTTACTATAATGTCAATACCTTGCTCTTATTTGGAGATTGGATTGGGAAGATTCTGCTGTAAACGACCGCCCCAGATCCAGCATGTGATGGAATCTGGAATCTGGAATTAGACCCAGGAAGCCTGGCTTCTCAGTGACCCTGGGACTCTAGCATCCTTTGTGTCACCGTGTTGCACTGCTGGCAGATGCTTCTCTCTGCAAAATCAAGGTAAACTCTGCAGCGCGACTCCTGGGCATGACTGGGGATTCTGAGACCAGTAGCAAGGATTCATGGAGCTTAGCGGTCAACCCGGGAGTCCCTGCCATGGGTGACTAAAGACATTAAGATTCTCCTCCAGTGTAGAGAGGCAAGGCTAGTGGAGACCCAAATTTCCTCTCAAACACATACTCTTGGTTCCCAAGGAAGGGGTCATTTTCAATTTCTGTGGCTTTGATTTGAAACTAAGCGTTCCATCAGGACAGAGGCACTTTATTCTGGGGCTGCCTATGCAACAAGGAGACAGTGTGAACGCTCATGGCACAGCACAGTGTAACCTCGCCAGGGTCTACACAACGGCAATTCATGTCCGTCTCAGGCCGCTATGCTCCGTGAACCCCGGGAGGAAGCTGTGAACTGAGGGCTTTTGTAGCCGAGGGACTGGAGGATGAAATATGAACTCTTTCTGTTTCCTCGCCTTGTTCTCAGCTCTCCCAGGAAGTGGAATGCGTGAGCTAAGGAGAGACAGTAGAGCAAGCTGTCTCACAGGATTGTGTAGCTTACCACAGGACCCAGGGTCGCTTCTCTGACCTCTGTCAGGCTGCCCCTAACCTATTCAGTGTCATGGATGTCAGGTGTCTTACATGTAGAGCCATACATCAAGCACGAATAACTGTAGGCTGAATCGACTTCTCCCAGAAGATCTAACCTTGGCTGTTGGGGTATTGATTTTATGGTTCTGAGGTGTGTACATACAGATGCAGATGATATACTGGGATCCATGCAGGCTCTCTGATGGGCATCTGGTCTGGAATCTCATGTGTTGTCCCGACTCTAGCAAATTAAAGGACATTTGCTATGAGTTGTGTTTCTTCAAGTACTGCTGAGAAATCTAGCCATGCGCAAATCTTCTGTCCTTAGCTTCAAGCTCCCAATTAATTTTACAAAGCTTCCTCCTCTATAACTTTGATTAAGGAGACCAAGAGAGTATGTGAGTCCTTTTTAGAGCCTAGACTCGAGCTGTTAGGACTTCATTCACAAAGGCCTGACTGTAAATGAGACGAGCCTCAAAGTCACAAGTCACTGTTCAGTTTCCCCACAGTAGACCGCAGGCCTAATGGTGGGTAGACTGGTACATTGCCTCCGATCAGGAAGGATACAGGATGAGATCATCTCTGCTTAGTGCGAGGCTGGCTCTCAGGACCTGTGACTGGACTGATAGGGAGATACACACCGACTTACTGCCTCTCCCCAGCACCAGCACCAGCACCAGCGCCAGCACCACTGCTTTGGGCTGCCCTGCATGCCTGGCTGTCAAGATGCAGATTGGCTGGTAGCAGGCTGGGGCCGTGCTGGGAGGACTGTATGCTTTCTCTGTGTTTTCATGAGATATTTATCCTTTCAGATAGAGCTTTCATGTTCACTGCAATGCCATATATATATATATATATATATATATATATATATATATATATATATATATTTGATGTAGCTTTCTTCTGTCTTCCTGGGTAAAAGATGAGGATGGATATAAGTGAGCCACATATAGGTACTTTCCATGGTGGATAAGTGCTCTGGGTAGTCCAATTATATAATCCCATACAAGGAGGATATGCTGCTAGGCTTGGCTCTGGACTGTGTTGAAACAGTATCCTCTGGTGGAGCGGTATGCTCTTCCATCCAGTGGCTAGGTAGAGGTGTCTCTCTGAAGAGCAGAGGCTGTGTATGTTGAAAAGATGTCTGAGCATTGACAAATCTCCAGGTTAATGGATTATCACCACTGACCTGTGCCTCACTCTGAGCATTGATAGCAACCTTTTTAACTTATGGAAGTTTCTTCCTGTTGGTAATTCTAGTTAGTCATTTTCCCTGAAAGTCTGTTCAAGGAGACCTATGGATATAAGTATTTAAGTAATTATCTCACTCCAGAGCTAAGCCTACTTCATCCATTCCCAGAGGATGAGGGAAGTTTCTTGAGTTTCAGACAGTCCTCCATTTGTTGGGGAAGCAGACAAAGGATGATGTGACAAAAGGGACCTGTGGGAAGACTTCCCTGAACTCGGAATGATTCCATTCTTTTAGTACAATCGGTCCGATTTCCCAAAAACCATCTCAATAATTGTTAAATAACCAATTTTCTAAGTTACCAAAATACTGTATTTCTTTTATGCATTTATAAAGACTTTGGCAGTTGGCTTGGGCTGGGTTGGCAGGGCCTGAAAGGGCTTTGAGATGTCAGGAACAATAATTTCTGTGAATGGTCCTGAGGGCTCAGGCAGGAGGCTCCGGGGGGCTGTTTGTCAGACAGCCCGCATGGGCAGATAAGTGGTTAAAGGAGATAGTGCTGAGAGCAGCATTTCTGAGCATTTGGTTATTATTTGTATACTGGTTCCTTTTTAGTTATTTCTTTTTTGACCCTCTTTTTAAAATTCAGCTCATTAGGGGGAACGTCATCCTCTCTGGCCACTTGGCTTGCAAATTTCCATTCTTTATACTATACGAGCCATTTAGCTGTTCATTTTACTTTTGCTGGTTACTCTGAAGTGACACCAAAGTCTTCTCAGTGTCACCTACAGAACACAGCAGAGCAGGTTAACTAGCCCTTTGGTTCTCAACATGTGAGTCATGATCCCTGTGGCAAATCTCCAAATATTTATATAATGATTCATAATAGTAGCAAAATTACAGTTAGAAGTGGCAATGAAAAATAATTTATGGTTGTGGGTAAGCACAACACAAGGAACTGTACTAAAGGATCACAGTGCTAGGAAAGCTGAGAACAAATGCAACAGCTTTTATTCCTCATCACACTAATACAACCACAGAGTTACCGTCTACCGCAGTAGATTATAGGTTATTCAGAGAGAAGAGAAGAGGGAGACAGAGAGACAGAGGGAGATAATTCAGAGAGAGAGAAAGAGAGAGAGAGAGAGAGAGGATAAAGAAGAGAAGAAAGGAGAAAGAAAAAGAGAGGAAGGAGAGAAAGAAAAAGAGGAAAGAAAGAAAGTAGAGCAAGGAGAGAGAGAGAGAGAGAGAGAGAGAGAGAGAGAGAGAGTAGAGGAGAGAGGATACACACACTCACTCACACACATGCACACATGCAAAGACTATATAATTTCCTAAGGGTGTGTGCTACCAGCTGTTCAAGTAACATCACTAATTTTTCTTTCCACACAGATACACTTGAGATTTTTGCAAAATGGAAGTAATACAAAACCAAACTTTTATAAACTTGGTGTGAAAATCTCCATGTAGTATTCTAGAGAGCAACAAATGATTGGCTTTTATAACAAATTCCATCCCGAATTAGACTGAATAATCTTTGATTTTGACCATTCTGTAGAGCATTGTTGCGTTGCTCATCAGTTTCCTCTCTGTCCAAGCTGAGTCAGCTAGGGAAGCAACCAAAGGGAAGGCTTTCTTCTCCTCTTTCCTTAAACATTTGACTGAAAAGCTCTCTGATGCCACAAACTATGGAACCCAATATACCAGCGATCAGTCATGCATCAGTATGTATATGTTTATTTGTGGGCCAACCATTGCTTTGATAGTGTTTCTGAGAAATTCTCTGTGCCTACAGATGAAAGGAAGCTACTTGGGTGTGAGCCCAGATGGGATAGATTCTTCTGGGCTTATCACTTTTACCATTGGCCCGACATATTTTCAGTCCGCAGAAGGAAGACAGGATTTAGTCTCAGATCTTTGGTAGAGGATGATTTCACTGAAGAGCTGTGTTCTTAGCCTTTGAATAGAACCTTGAGGCAAAGTGGGAATGTGCTTAAGATATTAGGATGTCTACCCCGTATCTGTTGGTGTATTCTGCTTTTCTTACATTTTAAAATATATTACTTTTAAAAATTAACATAAATAATTAAATAATTGCTGGCCAGATGGGGTGATGCATGCCTTTAAACCCATCACTCTGGAGGCAGAGGCAGGTGGATTTCTGTGAATTTGAGGTCTAAAAAGTCAGTTCCAGGACAACCGAGGCTCTTACATACAGAAACCTTGTCTTAGAAAAGCCACAAAGCCAACTAAATAACACCCTCCATAAACCAACCAACCAACCAACCAACCAACCATCCAACCAACCAACCAAACAAAAAACCACAACCCAAACCCCAAAGATCCAAACCAAAAAAACAAACAGCAAGGAAAAACAGCAGCAGCAGCAGCAGCAGCAATAACAACAAAACAAAGAAGAACACAGCAATAATGCGTTTGTGAGGGACAGTGAGACATTGCAATGTGTGTACGTTATATATGAAGATCAACTTGGGGTTTTTCCTACCTTCTACTGAGATAATGGTTTTCCCAATGCCAAGTGGAATTACAATTTTTCTTTTTAGAAAAATGTTCTAGTATCTGTTGGTGTGCATATACTTAATTATTACATGGAGCTCTGGTCTGCACAGGTGAGCACAGAGGGTCCATGTGCAGAGCAGGAGGGTACAAAAATGAGCAAGAGATGCAGATTGGAGCTGTGGTTCAGTGGTGGATTGCCTACCTAGCATCTACAAGACCTATGTGATATATGTTCAGTAGTTGTGTGAGGACATTGCGAGAGGAAATAAAAATTATAACCCAACAATATACAATAAGGATCCAGGTTGGAGTTGACTGTTCCATTGTCTGCAGAGCAGAGCTATGGGTTGAGTTCCTCTGTTGGGAAAGGTCATCGCTGAACTTCATGGAGAGTTTGATATCATTTATCTTTGTTGATTCTGGATCTTTTAATAGGTATTGAAAACATAGATCTTTCTGCTTCTGGAAGTTCATGATGAACACCCCATCCTACCTATTGCTGTCACAAACCAAACCAAACCAAACCAAACCAAACCAAACCAAACCAAACCACAACAAAACAAAACAATACAAAAACTCGGAAAAAAGAGAAATCACCCCCAAACTAGCAAAAAACCAAAACTGAACAATAGATAGAATTCAGCTCTCACAATTTAACAGTGGAAGCAATCAATCTTAATTGCTCTGAAGAAATACTGTGTCCCCCCCCCCCCCCCCCCGGCGGTTACTGTGAAAAAAAACAAGACAGGAGCAGCGTGTCCTTGCTCGGGTTTGGAATGGATATACAAAGACTTTAGGATCGAGGAACTAACAATAGAGTGAATGCTGCTGTGAACCCAGATGCAGGGAGTCATGGCAGGCACTGGAGAAATGTGTCTTGTTTGAGGGTAAGGAGGTTTTGTCTACAAGTAGGCAATGGGGGTGGGCAAGGCCTCAGTATGGCCTAGAGCCCTCAAGGGTAGTTAAGATAAACATGATTGAGACAAGACAAAGAAGATAAAGGAGAGGGCACGAAATATCGGAGAAGGGAAAGACTTAAATTTTCCCTTATTCAAAGTTATAAGCGTTCCTTAATCCCTGGGTTATAGGGCTTCTTCACATTGCCCCAGCAAACATCCCTTCACGTCCCCATTGACAGAATATGTTCCCCATTACACCACTAGAGGGAGCTAGAGAACCACTGATAAGTGTCTGAAGGAACTGCTTATTTTTCAAAACAAGAACAGTCCCACAGTCACAGAAGAGCCAAGGCCTAAGCCTTAAGTTTCAAAGATTAAAACATGGCTATAGCTATCACAGCACGCAGTTACCTACACACTGTGAAGTTGGCTTCATAAGTTTTTAAAAAGATGCCCCTGGCTGCTGTTGGGCTGAAGAAATGGCTCAGTAGGTTAAGAGCTTGCTACAAAACCGAGAGGCCCTGAGTCCAGGTTCCATGTAGAGTTGGATACAGACGCTTCCATCTGTAACCCAGTACTACTATGGCAACATGGGGTGTAGAGACCGAAGAATACTTGGCGAGTACCTGCTGACTTGGGGTGGGTGGTGGTGGTGGATCCAGTTACCTTGTCATCTATAGTGCTGAGCATCAAACAGACCACATCATAAACAAGGTGGACGGTAAGGCTGACACTCAAGGTTGTCCTGAGACACACATATTATCTACACTTGAGCACATGCGTGCATATGAACACATATAACTGGGGGTACAGGGGTTGGGTGGGGAAGAAGAATCCCAATATTTTGTAGAATAATAACAACATTGCTATACTCAAAAAAAAAAAAACAAAAAACAAAAAACAAAAAACAAAAAGAAACCAACCAACCAACCAACCAACCAACCTTTTTACGTAACATTCATTTAGGCTGTGTGTGTGTGTGTGTGTGTGTGTGTGAACTGATGTTAACATATGCTATTAACCTAGGACTTCATACCTGTTGGCAAGCAATTGAACTATATTCCCAGCTCCTTTCCAAGCATTTTCTTTTGAGCAAGGTTTTAATATGTTGCTCAGGCTGGCTTTGAACCACCTATGTAGCCAGGGTAGGCCTTGCATTTGTAGTCCCCCTGCCTCAGCCTCCTGAGTAGCACCACCAAGCACCACTTGGTGTACATATCCATTTTTATCCTAGTATAAATGATGTCCTGGGGTTAGTGGGAGACAAGGAGGAGGCAGCACAGGGCATGAGGCCAAGCGCATCTGCTCCGCAGCAGTCTGGAGGTCTTACCTCTGTGTTCCTCATCGTGCTCTTAGGAAGTGCTATGGGTATTAGAGCCAGCTTTGAGGTAAACAAACAAACAAACAAACAAACAGCCAAAGGAGAAAAGAAACAAAACAAAACCCCCACCTGCCCTCAGTATCCTCAAGCCCTCCTTTTCCAGACAATGACTTTGCTGGGACATTGGTACTGGCACCTCTAGAGTACTTAATGTGAATGTATTTTGGGCTTGCCTGACATTTTTTGATAGTGTTAATGTTGATAAGTGCACGTTTCAACAATATATTGTTTTGACTACTCTTAGTTACTTGTAGCAAATCACTGAAGTCCAGAAAACAATGGAATCCCCTCTTAATGTCCAAGCCATTAGCTGGGTGAAAGTTTTGCTTTGATTACGTTTCAGTTTTATCGAAAGAATTCTGTGTGCTATTTCCTGATGCACATTTATTTTTTCCTGCCCTTATCCATCATTCAAACATTCATTGTAAGTCTACCACTTTGTACTTTCCAGAAGGATCCATGAATACAAAGACAGGCAGAAAACAGGACCTGGATCTTAGGTTAAAGCAGTTTGAAAATGTCAGAGGAATAAGTAAGGGAGAAATGAAGTTCTTTTTCTCAGTTTGTCTGAATGCAGCTGCCTGTTCCGGTTTTGTCAGGGAAAATGCTCCCTGATAACTCACCTACTTTCTTTTCTACTTAAAAAATGGTAGCTAATGATTTGAAAACCATGGGCATGGGTTGCTAGGGTAGAACACATGAAAAGCAATATGGTCATCGTCTCTTTATTTTAACCCATTCGGCAGCAGGGAGCACATTCTTCACAAGGCAGGCCAGTGACCACCTAAAGCTGCTGTGTTTTCGCAGAAGACATGTTGGAACTAATGGGGGTCAGCGGTGTTTGCTAAGTGTGTACACACTAGTTATCAATGGCCTCACAGGGAGTATGGCTAAATCTCTTCCATCCTTTTCTTGAAGACTTATAAGACAATTAGGTGAACTGCTAAGATGTGGGGTGGGTATATTTCAAAGCATGGAGAATGAACTTGGCCTTTTAAGTGAAATGTGGATAGGCTCTTACCACCTTCCAGGTAACCATTTCTTCTGTTGATGTGTATCCAGAGGTAAGTGTCCGTGGCTGAATGAAAAGCCAGGGACAGCTTCTCATTCAGACACAAATAGCATTTGTAGTTAGTGCTCAAGTTTTAAGAGTAACTTTCAACTTTTTACTGTGTTTTGTTCAAAAGCACATCTGTATTTATAATGACTAATCCAGTTGGCTTCTTTCTGTTTGGTGGGTATGTTCTTCTCCTGATGCCAGATCCTGTTTTTTTTTTTGGGGAACTATGCTTGTTCTTTCTTAAGTGGATTTGTAACTATTTTCTTTGCTCTGATATTTTTCGTGTATATGTGTGTGTGTGTGTGTGTGTGTGTGTATGTGTGTGTAATTCCTAAACCACAACTGAAGCGGTAGGAAGTGATGTCCCTGAGCCTGAGACATGAGCAGAGCAGGGGGCAGGTGAGTTCTGAGATTATTTATATATTTATGTAGGGGGAGAATAGACTATTTGAAAACTGCTGGGTATATAGGAAGGCTTGTGTAGGGTAGCCAACTGAGACTTAAAAAAGAACCAAAGGGGTGTTGGATCCAAAATCTAACAACTTCCTTTTAAAAAATAATTTTATAAATTTTGAGTTTATAATGAAATCATGTCATTTTTCACCTATTCTTTTCCTCTTTCTAGTCTCCCTTATGTAACCCCCTTTTTCTTTTTTTTTAAATTTATTTTTATTTTTTTCCAACTTTTATTAGATATTTTCTTCATTTACATTTCAAGTGTTATCCAGAAAGTTCCCTATACCCTCTCCCCTCCCGGCCCTGCTCCCCTACCCACCCACTCCCACATCTTGGCCCTGGCGTTCCCCTGTACTGGGGCATATAAAGTCTGTATGACCAAGAGGCCTCTCTTCCCAATGATGGCCAACTATGCCATCCTCTTCTATATATGCAGCTAGAGACATGAGCTCTTGGGGTTCTAGTTAGTTCATGTTATTCTTCCACCTATAGGGTTGAAGACCCCTTCAGCTCCTTGGGTGCTTTCTCTAGCTCCTTCCTTGGGAACCCTGTGTTTTATCTAATAGCTGACTGTGAGCATCCACCTCCATGTTTGCCAGGCACTGGTATAATCTCCCATGAGACAGCTATATCAGGGCCCTTTCAGCACTATCTTGCTGGCATATGCTATAGTGTCTATGTTTGGTGGCTGATTGTGGGATGGATCCCTGGCAGCCGCAGTCATTGGTAACCCCCTTTTTCAAATGATGGCCTCATTTTCTTTAATTGTTGTTACGTGTATGTGTGTGTGTATAATATGTATTTCTAAATGTAAAATAAAAGTATAACCTACACAGTTTATATAATGTTATACACATATAACTATATAAGTGTGTGTGTTTAGGGCTGACCATTTGGTATTGGATAACTAGTTGGTGTGCTCTTCCTAGGGAAGACATTTTCTCCTGTTTTCAGCCTTCCTTAATTGCCAGAACCTCTTCGTCTAGGACTGAAGCCTCTTGACCTCTCTTTTTCTCATATTAGCATGCCTATTGGTGCTATCCTTTTTCAGGTCCTGTTTAGGTAGCCATGTTGTTGAGACATCACGGGTGTAGCTTCTCTGACATTTCTAGAAGACACACTTTCACAGCAAACTCTCTGATTTTCTGGTTCTCACAATCTTCCCTTTCTCTCTTCTACAATGATCCCTGAGCCTAAGTGTAGGAGTCGTGTTGTGCATGTACCCACTGGGATTGAGCTCCACAATTGTGCACCTTGTTCAGTTACGGTTTCTGCAATAATCCCCATCTATTGCAAAGAGAAATCTTTTTGACAAAGGGTGAGAACTGTGTTTATCTGTGGGCCTAAGGTTGAATGTTTAGAATGTAGTTAGGAATCATGCTGGTTTAAGAAAATGGTGGCTGTTGATTCTCCTACAAGATCTATGGCTTTACTAACCCTGGGTGGCTGGCTAGGTTTTCAGAACCAGGAATGATTTTCCTCTTGTTGCCTGGACCTTACATCCAATTAGAGAGTTCTGGATAGCCACCAAGGTATGTGTGCTCCTGTTCCACCCTATGCCATGCTGAGTATTGTGGTTTGCAGGGTTGTACATGACAGCTCCTTTCCTTTGGAAGCTTTCATGGTGCTTCTGGTACCATGAACACTAGTTATCAGGGAGGAAGCTTTCAGGTCAGACCCAACTCAGATCCTCTGAATCCTGTGATTGAAGTAAATGGTGTTTTCAGCAGTAGGGGCTTACCTTACACCTCTGAGGGTTGGGAGGACAGTCAAGCCTATGTATTGTTTGGGAGCCTCTTTGACAGCCTTGATCAACAACTGAGAAGAGGGCTTTTCATCCTGGTGTTGGATATTTTCCTACAATGTTCAGTGCTCAGGTGTAGATAGTTAGCAGTCACCAAATCCACGGAGTAGAGCAGGCATTGTAAGACCAGATTATGGAGAAGAAGGAACCTGAGACCGACAGCTGCCAAGGTAACTAGTTATGGCTGTCACGAGAACCCTCATGTCAGGTTGTTATATCACTGTCCTATCTCACTTTATTACTAGTATGACTTAGGATCTATCTCTGTGGCCTTTGTTTTGTTTTGCTGTGTCCCAGGGGATCTGGTACTTGGAAATCATACAGGTTGAACAATATATCATCCTCTTGAAGTATCTTTTCACTGTCTTAGGCTGTCCATGCTGAAGGGGCTTTGGAAATGTGGGCGTTAAGAATCTAGCCTCTTCAAAGATATACTTTTCTGTCTGGGTAGAATACATTTGCTGTGTGTGAAGGAAATTTCTTTGCCTGGAAGAGAGTGGTTTACATCCTTTGGAAGCTCAATTAAGAGCTGAGATGCTGTTTCAAGCTAGACTTCTTGTTTTGGATCCAAAAGTCTTGTCCAAAAGGAGAGGCTCAAGAGCCATGCCGATCTTGGGGCAGGCTTCAATTTGAGCTTACTCTTCCTGGCATCTCACACTTCCAATATAACCTGAGCCATGGATGATGTGACTTCAGACCACCTCTCCCCCTCCCCCAAGAGAATCTTCTTCTTAGTGTCTTTACTTAATTTATGATGGGCTTGGCCATAGAGAGCTACTATGTTGGTTTTTTTTTTATTGACAAAGGGTCTCAAAACCTGACGTTTGAAGCTATCTCCAAAACAATGCATGCATGATGTTTTAAATTTTTTTCCTGAGTCAAAACCATTCATTTGCTAAATATAAACATAAAAATTACCATATCTTGCGTAGCAGTATTCTGGAATATATTCAATTTTTCATATATTAGAGGTTTTCAAATATGTAATTGGTTCAGAACTTGCTTAGCCTCTGAGAGGCCCTGAATTTACTGCTAACTTTTGAGGTCCCTTCAGCTTTTGTTTGCTGCCAAATGACCCAGCTGGTTCCTATACTCCTAGATCCTGAGAACAGATTAGCTTCACTCTAATTCCTGGTCTTCCTTACACAAATACTTCAAAGATGGGACTTGTAGCATCATCTTTTAGGCTTTTCAAGTTCATAGGACACCAGAAACTTTTAAATATTTTACCAATTGAAGGAGAACACTAGTTAGAGATGTTTCCTTATAAATGGAGGGAAACAAAGGCTGAGTCCCCAAACTTCTCCAAGGATAATTCAAAGCAAGGCTGTAGGAACAAAACCGATTGTGTGTGTGTGTGTGTGTGTGTGTGTGTGTGTGTGTGTAAGTAATTGGGGGTCTCTGTGTGTGTGTGTGTGTGATTGTGTGTGTGCATATAATCAGGTGTGTGTGTATGTGTGGATTGTGTGTGTGCATGTAATCAGGGGTCTGTGTGTGTGTGTGTTTGTGTGTGTGTGGGTATGTGTCAGTGCATCATCTTAGTCTGTTTGTCTATCTGCCTTTGTGTATTCACATGGTCAATCCTAAACAGATGTATGTAGCAGAAACTTACATATACACAGAACCAGCTCAGATGGTGGGCTCTACTTGTAAAAGAATCCTTGGCTTTGCCTTTCCTTGGGCTGAAAGTACTGTTGGTTATCTTTAAGAAATATCTGTGTTCCATTTCCATTTAGATTTGGAAACTTGGGTCTCTAGAAGCTTCCAAAAGAAATGTCTAGTTGGGCCAGCAGGGGAAGTCATGATGCAGTCTCCACATGCTTCATGCCTTTTGGTTGCTATTTCCTTTAGAGAGCCACGTTTGTGACTTGCAAGACATCTGGTACTTCAGTTTATTATACATTTTATTTAATTATTTCTAAGTATAAAGTTCTATAAGTTTTTGGTAGAATTTTGGAAAGAATAGAAATACATACTCCATACAGGCTAAGACATGCATAAGATATGCTGTTAAAGATGACAATTCTAAAAAGCTATTGACTCTTGCTAGTTATTCAATTCTATGCATGAAAATTAGGCCATTAAACATGCCAGCATAACATCAGAGTTCTCTGCTTGGTCATCTGCACCTGATTGCAGGAACTCTAAAATACAGTTGGAGACCTGTTTAGATGCCACCTTAATCTAAAAGTTTTCTAGTATATATTTTGGTCATTCTATTCTCTATTTTTATACTAGACAGTGATGGCTATAATTTACAGCTGACTTCGCGTCTGTCATTGTGACAAATTCTTCACCTGGTTCATTTGCTTTAATATTTAACCTGTTTTGTATTTTTTTTAAAGCACTAGGTATTGCAAACAATGAAATATTACAGGGATATTGTTTCGGTCCCATTTTGCAGGAGGAAAAGTTAAGGAATTTACTTTTTCAGGGTTGCACAATAGCAAGTGGTAGGGGTGAGCCAGCCCTGCGTCCAAAAACCCTCTCCATTCAACCTTATAATCGTAAACTTTCTTGTTTTCTTGCAGAGGTGAGGGCACGTTCAGGTTAGGCAGGACATATCTGAGCAGATGAAAGGACATTAAACCATACCCCTTTGCTTTGATTTCAGCAGAAATATGTCCCCTGCAACAGGTGGTGACAAGCCTCATGGGGTTTTTGCTCTGGTGACAGGCTGTAAATGCATGTGTGTGGCAGGCAGTCCTGTGAGATCACATCCGAAAGCTGGCTGGACTCATTTCAGCCCTTTTGCAAGTGCTGATTTAGACAAAGGGCAGAAGAGGCAACCCCCTCTTCTTTGGCTTAGAGTATTACGGATCTGCAACTTCAAAAGCTGTTTGCAATTTTATATTCAAGTCTCCCTGCCAAGGTGCTTGTCTTATCTTAAGTCAGTTGGCCAGGATTGTTCTGAGTAAGAGGCTGTTTCCTTCAGCTTGCAGGAAAGTTACAGGGGTGAGGAGGGGGTGGGTTGTGCAGAGGTGAGTGAGACTGAGAGTATGACACCAGTGGGAGAGAGGAAGGCATGTGGGAGAGGTCATTCTGGGTAGTGTGGGGAAAGTGGAGGGGATACTTTGCAATAAGCCACCGACCTACAAGCCTGAGGCAGAGGAACTCAGGTCAGATCTCAGGGGTCTGGCTTTCCAGTCCTGAGTCTTTGTTGGCCATGAACAATATGCTCACCCTCCAGGGCTAGCTTCTCTTCTTTTCTGTTTGCTCTAAGTTTGGTTTATATTTACTTTATATCCAGATTTTCACCCAGAATATACAGAATTTTCAGCTCTATTGATGGTGGACCACTGTCCTGGGAGACAACCGAGGACAGACTTTGCTTTGAGTTTTGCTCCTATCAGCTTTCTGACCTTGAGAGATCATTGCTGTGACCTCCAGTCGCCTCACTTATAGAGTGAGAATCCAAATACCTGACTTGTATACCTCACAAAGGTTCTGAGAGGCTCAAAGGTCAGGTGTCAGTGAAGATTTTGTAAAATGATGTTTTCTAGATGCTCAGTTAAACACACAACTGAGCTCAAAATGCTACTGTCTGTTTTCTGTTACTCAGGAATGGCAGGGAGTTTTCGCTTTGTGAGCCAGTTCTCATTGATTGGTAGGGGCTGTTTGGAGCTCCACAAGAAGGTTTATGAGCTCGGACTAGGTTCATTGGCAGTGCTGGTATTGATTAATAATGTCTGCCATGAACAAAGGAGTAGAAGAAATAGTTCTTATGCTATATGTTTGATCTCTCTGCTCAAGAGTGGTTGTTTCTAAATCTGGCTGACCACTTAGATCACTCATATAACTTGCTACAGACACCCTCATGTAACCCATTTGAACTCAGTTTGTGATGGGTGAGATCTGGGTAAGGACCAGGCATATTTCCAGTTTTAAGGAAAAACTTACTTCCTGGTCATTTTTATATGTGTGTAAGTTTAAATCCCATTGCCCTTATTTAAAGTTCGTCAAAGATTGAATCTCATGGACTTGTGGGGTTTGGAATAGAAGGTATAAGAGTTAAGCAGTTTTGTGTAGATTTGATCATAGGCCTGAAAAGTGAGGCCTGTGGCTTTCTGTAGGCAGCCTAACTCCTTTCTCTTTAAACAGATAGGTTGTTTTGCCCATTAGAGAGATATCACACCTGCACCTGTAGGCAGATCCCTTTTCATCTTGGCTTAGACAGCCAACATTACCCCACCAACAAACATAGCCACTTTCTGATGCTCATTTCCAATTCTCCCTCTCTGTTTTGAATCAACTTTAGGTTGCCATCATTGATTTCATGAATAATGGAAAACAAACAAAAAAAAGTAAATTAGATCTGCAACAACTAAGTGGGTTGTGAAATTCTGCTTAATAGTGAATTGTTTTAATGTAAACTTTTGGTGTAAGCCAAACCCACAAGCAGAGCACTCCAATCATTCCTGTGCTTTTCCATGTTGCTGGGGGAGTCATTGATATTCTATCTGACAATCATGGCTACACATGGAAGAGGTACAGGCCAGGAGGAAATCTCTGCCAGGCAAGTAGCATTTTCTCTGATAAATCTTGGGAAGGGAAGACACTTGTGAGCTTCCTTTGAAACTTCAATTCCTTCTCATTCAAGAGTCAAGGGAAAGAGCATGAGTTCTGGTTTTGCTTTCTGCCATTCATTTGGTCAGAAGATGGGATCTGCAAATCCTGGATCTCTGCAGGCTCTTGGACCTGGGCCCCAGTCCTAACACAGACCCTCTTAGAATTCTTGGGAAAGGTTGCAACCATTGAAGAACTGGACGACTACATATGTGGTCACTTAGGGATTCTATAGGCAGGGTGGCAGATCTAGATGCTCACAGAGGAGAAATGGATCAGAGATAACAACATACAGTTACTACTGTATGCTTCTTAATTATTACCAAAGCCCAGGGTACAGTAAGTCTTTCTCTTTTATCTGAAGCTGAGGTCCCTGAATCCTGGTGTAAACCAAAGGCCTTTTTTTCCCTGCCATATCCCTCCCCTTCTTCGTCATTCTAACAGGATGCAAACTGAAAACCCACATCACGAATCTAGCCCTCATATCTTCTTAGTCTGCTTAGTGGAGCACTTGAAAAGTGAAGTGGTCTATGGGTCCTTGTTTTCTTACACCAAGTATCTTTCTCATTTATAATGTCTGGTCACTGATGTCATAGTACCTAAAGAACTGAAGTTTTGTTTTTAGCTAAAAATCTTCATCCTATGGAACTCCAATGTTCATGTCTCCAAAGTGGAATCTATAGATTTTAGATCCCCTAGAAAGGGTGAATCCACTGTAGCAAGTGTATATTCACATCACAAGCACTGCTGGTCTTGCACTGACCATTTTGAGAATTTCATTTTTGTTTTATTTTATTATGTTTTCTTTTAGAATGGGAGTAGGAGGAAACACAGGTGTGTATTCACAAGAAGACAAAGGGACACTGGTGATTGATGGCCATAGAAAGTCCTGACAGATTTGTAGTCGATATTGTTTGTCAAGAGAAGCTTGTGTGAGAAAAGAAGTGTCAGCAACCGCCTGAAGTCTCATTCTTCAAGACCTGGCCTCAGAGGTAGAGCCAGGGCCAGAGCCAAATTCTTGTCTGGCTTAATTGGAAAAATCACTCCAGATGAGTGAGAGAGGCTGACAGTTAATCATTGCAGGGAGAGCTTTGTGTGTCTTACAAGGTTGATACAAGCACAGAAGCGATTGGCTTTAGCTTTCTCTATTAAAGGGCCACTGGAAGGCGTGAAACCCCTGAAAATACACAAGAGCATGGTGGCTTCAAATTCGTATGTACTTGCAAAAGGCTACCTGGACTGCTACTTCATTGTCGCCTGCAACCTTTACCCTATTTTCTCTTTATTCCCGAAACCAGGAATAGTTTCATCATGTCACGAAGAGAGAAGGGGAATCTGACACTGTTGTTTCTGTCTCTGTATGTGAAGACCTGTCTGGGTAGAGTCAGTCATGGACACTTTCAGCCATTTTTTGAAGGACACAAAGACTTTAGACACTTTTTGGACATTTGTTTATCTATCAGCATCTCTGATTCTTAAAAGGTGTCACTTCCAGAGCACTGTGGCTTCTTATGCTCAAGGACTTCAAGGACTCCTAGATCTAGTAGGGTAGAAAGTTTGGAAATGGAAGTGGGTTACTAGCTGTCTGAACTTTCAAGTGCCTTCTGTGTCTGGGCTGTCACTAAGGATGCTGGGCATGTGGGTGCAATTCAGGCATGGGTTTTTCATGTAATTTTCAGCTTCTTGTTTGGCATCAGGCATTTTCCTCTAAATGGCCCATTTGGCTTCCAAGGCTTCAGCCAGCTAGTGGTAAACTTGGTGTTGTCTTTTAGTGACACACGAGCTTGCCCAAACCATTCACTTGGCCTACCAGTTGTTTGAAAGGAATATATATTGCAATATTTATATTTCCCAATACAGGGGAATGCCAGGGCCAAGAGGTGGGAATGGGTGGGCGAGGGGAGGGGAGAGGGAACTTTCGGGATAGCATTTGAAATGTAAATTAAGAAAATATCTAATAAAAAATGAAAAAAGGAAAGATATATATATATATATATATATATATATATATATATATATATATATATATATATATACCCCTGGGGAAGAGGGGGAAGGGAAAAGGCCCACACCCCTGCCAGAGTTCCACCTATTCTCTGGTCAGTCAGGCGTGGGAGGGATGCCATACACCTTCCACTCATCCCTGGGTGGGCTCTATCCACTCTTCAGGGGGTGGCCAAGGGGCAGCCCTACCTGTGATTCCAGGAGCAATCTTGCTAAAGCCCCGGGGTTATAGGAGAGAGGGATGAGGGAAGAGGTTCCCAACACCTGCGAGAGTATGCACAGTGGATCTAGTCACAGGAAGGCCTTCTAACAGGAGATTAGAAACAGCTCATTAGGAGAAAGCCTGTCCCATCCTCCAAGCGCATTGGTACGTGATTAGCAGAGACATTCTATGGTTTTAGAGCTTTATTATAGAAATGCAGGGGGAAAGAGAGAAGGTAGAAAAAGAGAGAGAGGAAAGGCTAGAGAGAAAGAGAGTAAGAAGGAGAGAGGAGAGAAGGGGAGAGAGGAGAAGACAAAGAGAAAAGAAAGAGGAGAGAGGAGTGGGAGAAGTGGGAGGTAAGAGAACAAAGGAGTGAGAGCTAAGAGAGCGATGTGGGGCTGAACAGCCCCTTTTATGGTCTTCACTATTGCTAAGTAACCCGGGAGTTTAGCTTGAAGGTCAGAAGCTTGGACCATTGCCTATGTGACTTCTAGCCATGCTTCTCTTGTGGGGGCTGTGGGAGGCGGTAACTTAGGCAGGAGCCAGAGTTCCAGGAGCATGAGGGAATGCCTACTGTGTCATGAAGGTGAGTTATCACCATTTCTGGGGTTCAGACCTCAGTTCAACTGGAGACCAGCCTGTAGTACATAGCCCAGTGCCATATCTCTCTATCTCTCTATCTCTATCTCTATCTCTATCTCTATCTCTACATATATATGATAAACACATAGACTATAATAGATTTATATTACTTCAACTTTTGAATGTGAAGAGACTTTATTGTTTATATTACAGTATTTTAAACATGTGTAAAATATAAACATATTAGAGTAGTTGGTTTGGGTTATGCCTGCTAATTCTGTAATTTTAAAAGTATAATTTATTAACAGTTCTTCAGCCCAGCTATTCTAGATTATTGTAGAAAAATTGCTTTAATTAGTTTGTAGGCATGAGAGAGAACTAACCTGGAGGGTATTTTGAGGGAACAGTCAGGGCTGCCATCACTAACTTTATATGGTGAATGTATAAATCTCTCAAAACCAAAGCAGTCATCTAGCATGGGAACACATGCCCATCAACATGCAAGTTGCCAAGCTGGCCTGGGACACATGCCCATCAAACACACAAAAACTCACTTTGATTAAATTCAGTGGGTATTCATTTAGACTCTACCACTGGTTAGGCGAGGGAGTAGCTACTGTGCCTGTTACAAGGAAGAGTAAACTGTCACTAAAAGATGTAGGAATATTTAACTGAATCTAGTTGTATGGGGTTCTTAATGCCACTTAGTTTATTTTCTTCTGTAATTTTAGCCTGTTCTTTGTGAAGATCACATAGCCATCTGACACAAGGAGAAGTATAGATGTATTTAGGGTCTTTTAGAGGATGCCCAGTGAGGGAACAAAAAAGATCTGTATGGCTTTTGTTGCTTGAATTTTAGGCACACAACTTTTAATTTTTCATTGAGGAGGCTCTATTGCACTCCCCAGCTGTGTATCGTAGTCTTGGAAACACATTTTCTCAGCTTATTTCTAAAAGTGTAAAAAAATATAGCTAAAATGCCATTTCTCTCATCTGCCCCAAATTGGGTTTTATATGAATTTCCCTTTTTTGGTTCTTTTGGAATAAACACCCAATTGTTCCTTTTAGGACATATCACTGTAGAGTCACTAAATGTGGGTTTGCTTAAAAACAAGATATGCACAACCAACTTCATTTCCTTTCTTGATAGAGTGGGGAGCCTGGTAGGGAGGGGGAAATGCCACAGCTGAGCCATGTCTGGGTTTCAGGAAGACGTGTCTTACGTGCCTTATGATGTCCTCATGGGAGAAGAAGATAAGGGGATTTGAGGGACAGTTGAACTAGGAAACTCTTGGCTGACAGAACACTGTCAGGCAAAGAACATTGACAAGAGAAGCCATGGAGTTCTGCTTGTGGGTTCCACTCTTTCAGATCTTGACTTGAGGTTTGGACAATAGAGGGAAAATGTCTAAGAAGTCAGACTATTAAAGGTTTCATTTGTAGCCTGGCCAGCGGTTACACTTTCTGGGTTTAAAAGATAGAAGTTTGCAATGGGTTGTGAGCTCCAAAAGGGTGTTCAGTGTGGTGAGGCTGCAGAAAGGATCAAGGTCTTCTTCAGTTGCCTTTGAACTAGACTCAGTTTGGATCTAGTCCTATTGTGCTCTGCCACAGTCAAACTGCATTTAGATGGCTGCATAGTACCAAATGTGGCATCCTGGTTTTCTGATTTTAGGCAGAAAGCTGATATGCACACAGCTGGACTGGATCTGGGTAAAGAAAAGCCTGAAGAAACAAATCACACATTGAAAAAAGGACCTTGGGACTGTTTGGACAGCAAAGGAAGCTAGAAGAGGGGACTATTCTCTGATACTTGGTTTTCAAACATTTAAAAGTTGTTAAATAGAACAGGAAAACAATTTCTGTATCACCCTCACAGACAAAACTAGTGCCAAAGGCAAATCATGGGATAACAGTTCCTTAAACAAGGGGGCCCTTAAGTAATGGAATGAGGTGTCAGTTGTGGATGAGTCCAAGGAGGACAGGGAAGCTGGTTGGGAAAACTATGCAACCTATTGTTTCAGGAGGACTTAGGAGTCCAAAAGTAAATGTTGGAATTGGATGAACTCCTGCTTGTACCACCTCAAGTTTCCTGTCTGTGATAGGTGGAGAATGACAGCTTCTCTCCCCTCTCTGGTGGTCATGACAATTTACATAAAAGCGACTCAAGGGGAATGCTTATATTGCATGCCACCTCAGTAAATAATGACAGTTGTTGGTATTGCTTGTCTTGACATGCATGAGGGCTGATACTGTCTCTTCCTAATCTTACATTTAATATTTTTGATCAATATAAGAATTAAAGGGGATAAGTATATTTACATTATAATCCCCAGACAACCTTCAATTCCACAATTCTCTTTCTAATCGACATCCCTTTCAACTTTTTTAGGGGCACAAATATAATTTTTTTTTGGTCTGTCTTAAATTCATGCCTCCAAAACTAAAAATGTACCAGTCTTACAAAGATCCATTCTGAGCCCCCATGAATATGCTTTAGTTAATGTTCTTTGAAATGGTGGTCATATTATGCAGAAAACCACAGAAGGATATGCCCAAGTTAAAATTGTGTTAGAGCTTTTTCTGCCTACTAATTTGTTATTGTTTCCTTGCCTCGTATTAGTATAATATGAGTTGAGTAAGTATTGAAATAATTGTGTAATTAGAAAGAATTATAGTCATCATTAGAGGACAAAACAAAATGCTACTGGGGCGTAACAATATATTAAACTTTTATCCGACTTCCTGGTCACATCCCACGAGTTTGCTGACAGAACACCCACATCACATTTGTTAGGAGAGAAAACCACTTCCAGGAGTCTAGTCCTCCCTCCCTTTTCCCACAGCCACCTTCTGTCTCCAGAAGGCTTGTGTCTGCCTGAACACACAGCAGGAAGTCACCAGAGGGCATTCTTGGACCATCAGTGATCAAGGGACAACAGTTGGAAAGCACAAAATTATTTTTGACTTTGGCCTCCTTTTGAATAGAGTGAAGGCTTCCAATCCACCCTGGGGAATGCATGGAGTCTGAAGGCTGCCTTGCTAAGCCAACCACCACCCAGTGCTGGGGCATCTGCAGGAAAATCCTAACAAGTGACCGCAAACTTCATACTTTCCGTTTCTGTACTGGTTCAGTATTGTCCTAAGAAGTTAAACAGACAACTGGCATACAGAGTCATCTCTGAACTGAGAATGTAAGACACAAAGGGTTCAGTTTCAGTTTCAGACCTTCAAATCTCAGTTGTTCCACCTGTAAAATGATAATTAGAAAGGATTCTTGAAGATCACTTTAAGGTCCATCAGTGTCTGGATTCTGCCCCCATCACCAGGCCACACCCATCCTTCCTCTTTTTCCCCCACCCACTTCCTCCCTCTCTTTTTCCTGATTAAAGGAAAGCCTGGGGTCTAGTGATACCATGTCTTGAGCAGCTTTGCTATGAGCCTACGTGCTGCAGAGGCAGCCTCTGAATGTCTGCCATAGCAAATGGACTAAGTAGTGATGGAAGCTGAGTACTCAGGTAGATACTCCCTCCCTCACTCACCCATACCTCATTCAGATTTCCTACAGTTAGGCAGGGCTGGAGTTGCTATAGGACACAGTAATCCAGCAGCTTGGAGCATTGACTGTATTCAAGTATCCTGAAGAAAAGGTCGAAACAACTTATGTTAAACAGAAAGATTGTGGAACTTAGTATAAAAGTGCAGATTTTTAAAAATCGTGAAGCATGGCATATTTCAGGGAGTGTGACATGCCTCATGTGACTCAGTGTACCCATAGACAAGAGAGCAGGATTTCAGCCATCTATATCAACTAATCATTGTCTACAAGTATCTTTGGGTGAAATCTCAGAGGTGATATTGTAGCAGGGGCACATCTTCAGGGAAGGCAATGGCTGTGAGCTGTATGGTGTCAGTGGTGTGCTGAACAGCTATGGATACTTCCCAGCTCCCTGTTCAGCAGCCTCCTTCTGGTAGCTAGCAGTTGGCCATAATGAAAGCATTTGCATCCTGAAAGTCAACCAGAGCTACACACATTGAACACCCGCACAGGTACAACCCCAGAGGGATCTGGCTGCTAAACACTTACCAACACAATGGTGCCCTGCCTGGTGATGAGGAACTGGAAGCCTACCACCTGCATATACTCCATAAGAATTACAGAAGACCAATCCTCAAATTATTTCTCCAGCAGCTGGCAACTATTTCCTTTAGAACTGGCTTTTATTATCCTCTTTTCAAAGTGTATTGCTTTGAGATACATAGAAATAAAAATTGCCAATATTGTATGCTAAACAACTATGGTGTTTTGAGTGTAAGCGAACAAATAGCACATTCGTGAAGAAGGTGCCATGAGTTTAATAACCTGGGGGGGGGGGAACCTGGAGGTGTGTCCTGCTTTGTGATCTAGAGAAAGCATTCAGAATAGCTGCAGAACTTCAGTACTTTGGGGAAGATATGTTTCAGAATCTACAATTTAAAATGTTATATTTGATTGAAATGGGGGAAAGGTGGATTAAGCTCTTTCTAGTTTTCAGATCAAGGAATCAAACCCTGAACTTCACACATGCTACATGGATATTGTACCACTGAGCCACAATCCGGCTCTTGATTAAGCACTTTATTGGGGAAAATTTTGAATGTGTCCAATAGTATATGATGAATACTATAAACCCCTGGACAGTCACTTCTCAGATTAAATGATTAACTTCTGGCCAGTCTCTTTCGTTGGTGTTCCTACCACTTTTCCTGGGGCTTAAGGGAAAAAGTGAAGACAGTTAACTGGGCAAAGGGTGAATGCAGAAGTCATGTGGCCTGTGTGCAGGCACGGATGGGCTGGTTTTCAGAACAAAGCTCTGTTACATACCACTTAGAGGACCAGTGAAGAGCATCGCTGCAGGGACTGGGGTCAGTTTACTGCCATTGTTGCTCTTCTTATTGCTTGACAGTTTCAGACTTGCATATAAAGCATTTTTGTCCCCTTCACTCCCCATTCTCCTCCCTCATGCTCTCCCCTCCCACCAGCACCCTTTTTTCCCCACAAGTCACCTCCCACTTTCCATTTTGTGTGTGACCCACTGAGTTTAAACTGTTTCTTGCTTGAGAGTGGGTAGGAGTTTATTTACTAGAGCAAGGAAAATGGATCAGAGGCTACACCATCGAATAGCATGGCGTTCCCTCTCTCATCCATGAAGGACCTGCATTCTATTCAGCCCAGCCCTTCCCAAAATCACAACTAGTGGGACGGTCTTGTTTTGGGAAGGAGAGAAGATCGACACAGGGTTTCTATAAAGGAAATACTGGTTTTTGCTTTCTAAATACCATATCTATCAGTTCTGTTACTGTAAAAACCTAAGTTCTTCAACTCATAAGGATAGAGGTTTGTTCCAACTCTAGCTATAGAGGAACCAGCACCTGATCATGTACAACCACTGCTGTTGGACCTGGTGGGGGTGCAGGATGCTGATTCTGGGGAGAGTGTATGGAGCAAAACTCACTGCAGTGCTATGCTGGGAACTCATGTGTATTTGGAGGCACAGGATACATTGTGGCTTTTTCTCTAGGCTTGCTTTTTCAGTTCAGACGTAAAAGAACATAAACAAGGAGAATTTATTAAAAAAAAAAAGAAAAGCTAGGGTCAGTATGGTGTTCAGACTTATGTGGTGGAAGAAGAAAACTTATGTGCCCAAATTGTCCACTGATCACATGTGTGTTATGGCAACCATGCCCCTGCCCCAAATAAATAAGCAAATAAACAAATAAGTAAAAGAATAAGTGATTTTAATAATCATACACAGCAATAGGTTTCATTATGGCACTTCCAGTGAGCATTTGGGTGTGCCTACCTATTTACCTGTCCTTCTTACCACCGTTCTCTCCCATCCCAACTTCCTACCTGCTCTCCCCCTCCTTCTACTTTCATGTCCCTTGTACAGAAGGACACATTGTATACAAATTCTAAATGCTCTCAATTCTAATATTCCTCACTGTAACAAGATAGAAATGAAAAATTTCTGGGGAAAGACATTTTATTAGAAAGCAAATGAGCTTCGACTTTCTTGTGAGAAGATGTTACGCAGAGGATTATGGGCTATCAGCATTTCTTGTCTTTTCCCTCTTGTTTGCTTATAAGGTCTCTCATGGTCTGGGATAAGAGGTGGCCGCTGGCCTTTTTCTACCAATAACAGGTTTCCTTTCTCTTTGTTTATTAGCCAACCCCTCTATCCCTCTTACTTGTTGCAATTCCAAAGAGAATGCACCTGTTACTCTTGACAGTGTGGAGTTGAAAGAGTAAGTAATGGGCCCCCAGATGTCTTGCAGAATGAATAATTAATTCAGCATGAATGAATAAATGGGGGGGGGAGTGTTGTTGGTTCAGCCATTATGTACTTATCAGTGGGATCACCAAGCAAGGTCGGTTTAGATTGCTCAGATGAGAGAGACAGAGAGAGACAGAGAGAGAGACAGAGAGAGACAGAGAGAGAGACAGAGAGAGACAGAGAGAGACAGAGAGAGACAGAGACAGAGACAGACAGAGACAGAGACAGACAGAGACAGAGACAGACAGAGACAGAGACAGATAGAGACAGAGACAGACAGAGACAGAGACAGACAGAGAGAGAGAATATGAGAGGAAACACCAGAGAGCCAGCATGGAAGAATAGCAGACACAACCCAGAGAAGTATCTCTAGCTAGTTTCCTAAGCAGCTGCTTTCCAAGTCAGTTGTAGCAATTTACTTAAGTATTTAAGATGAAGCCATGTCCTTTGTGCATGTGGAAAACCTTCGAGAAAAGCCATTCTGACTCCGTAGACAAGTGTGTAAGCCGTTTATTGACGGAGGGTTTTTACTTGCCAGTTGCATGGAGGAAGTTGTTGACAGATTGTAAGTCTGGGCCCATATGGATCAAAGGCAGAAAATAAAAGGAAGCATTCTTTCCTAAGGCTCCACTATGGCTGAAGATTGGAAAAGGCTGCATGGACTTCGCGATTCTTACAGCTCATCTTTTCTAGCTAGTAAATCTTGAGGATGTATGTGGTAAGTTAAAAGCTGACCCTTAGCTGGCTGAATTTCTGGTGAGGTATTTTTTTTTCCCCTCACAGTTATCAGATGTTATTCTTTCAGTGATTTTTCTTGGTTTCTTTATTGGAGCTCGCTCTCTATTGTCCCTTTCTTATTGAAATGTCAACATAAGTATGATATGCAGTCAAGGTGCATGAGGACGTTTGACAGCCCATCAAACAAACAATTAGTATTTTTATAGGGCAGGTATATATGTGTGTATCCAAATCTGTATTTTGCATTTCAGATTTTGGAATGAATGTTCTTTTACAGATTTTGGGGGAAAGGTTTAGATACACATCAGTATTGGAGGAGGATGCAGAGATTTCTCATGTATTCCTGCATGTGCATATTCTCCGGTGCTATCGATATTCCACACCAGATAGGTACATTTGCTGCACTGGTTGGTAAACTTAAGCACAATAAAGCATGCTTTCACAATGCTCATAGCCTATGTTAGGCCGTGAGGTTTCAGTTTGGTATTGTATAACCTATAGGTTTTGAAACATGCATAGTGACATGTAGCTGCTCTTAGATTATCCATAGAAAATAATTAGTTGCTCTGTGTGTTGAAAATTGGACTTAGTGCTTCATGCATGCTAACCAAGGACTCCACAACTGAGTATAACTCCAGCTCCCGTCATGTCGCTTAAAAAGATCTTGATTCTTGTATAAGCTTTGTCGTTTTAGGCTGGCTTCATGTGGGAGAGGCTGAGGAGATCATGCTGTTTAATCCATGAGACTGGGTGCCTCAGAAGTCCTAATCTGTGGCATAAGGCCTGGAAGATCTTTAATGAGCAGTTAGTCTGTAGTCTCTATTGGTAGGTTGCAGAAGCTGGGTTTCATTGTCAGACAAGGATGGTTAACATCAGTGCTACAACAGCAGGACAGATGGCCTCAAGGGCAGAGCTCAGGGGCAGCCAGGCAAAGGGTATTGCTTTCTCCTAGGACCTTTTCATACCCAGGCTGCTGGCAGAAGGTGCCACCACCCATAGGGTTGGCCTTTCTCCCTTAGCTAATCATTTTTGGAAATACCCCCCACAGACTGCCCAGAGGCATGTCTCTTAATTGATTCCAGGTTTAGCCTAGTTAACAATCAAGATTACCCACCGCACAGAGTATAATTAGACCAGGATTTTTGCAAGTATTTGATTATTAGGAAAATAATATTGAAATTTAAAGTTGTTACTCCAAAGCCTGGACCCACTGGGAGAAGAAGGATGCCTGCGTGGATTTAGTTGGCTCAAGTGGAGAACTCCACAACCACAGTTTACCCCTCGTCTTCGAGCCTGACAGTAGGGCTTGAGCCTGACAGTAGGGCTTGAGCCTGACAGTAGGGCTTGAGCCTGACAGTAGGGTTTGAACCTGATAGTAGAGTTTCAACAGTCTTTTAAAGGAACACCCTTTAAGTCTCTTTGAACTTCTGTGATCCAAACTCTTTCAACAACTAGGAAACAAATCTATCTGTGAATGAATCCCAACCAGCCTGTTTTACCTTCTTCTGTCCTGGGGGTGCAGCAGGACCTTTGATTTCCCTAGGTAACATCAAGGTAACCTCAGGTATTCAAAGTGGTATGCTGTCCTGTGTTAACCATGTTTCTCAATGTTCTGATAAAATGCCTGACAAGACAATTCAAGGGTCCTTTCGACATATGTTTTGAGGGTACAGCACACACAGTGGGCCAGTCATGGTGGCCAGAGCTTGAGAGGTAGTTGCTTCCATTGCATCCATAGTCAGGAAGACATCCTGAAACAAATGCTGTTTCCTCAGCCTGCTTCCTCCTTTAATGGAGTTCACTGCACAATGCTGCCATGTCTCCAGGTAGATCTTCCCATCTCATTCAGCCTCTCTGGAAATGCCCTTACAGACAGACTGAGGTTCACTTCTTAGGTGATTCTAAATTCAGTTAAGTTGACAACACTAAATTAAGCATTCTATATGGTCTTAATTATCCTTACATTTTAACTGTGTAACGTGCTCTTTGATAAGGGACCAAATCAAAGGAACACAGACTTCTTTTTTTTTTTTTTTTTTCTTCCGAGACAGGGTTTCTCTGTGTAGTCCTGGCTGTCCTGGAACTCACTTTGTAGGCCAGGCTGGCCTGGAACTCAGAAATCTGCCTGCCTCTGCCTCCCAAGTGCTGGGATTAAAGGTGTGAGCCACCATGCCCGGCCTACAGACTTCTGATTACACAGTTCAACTTTGAGGACAGGGATAGCAGGGAAATGGGAGATCAAGATAGAATGAGAGATATAAAATGCAGATTAGACAAGTGGTGAGGGACAAGCTAAAGGGACAGATGGATAGAGAGAAAATATGAACAGTTACCGAGTGTATGTCAGCTCCTTGGTTGAAGCATGCATGTTTGTTCTGGCCCCCAGATGGCAGAAAAGTGTCCTGATGAAATGTTCTCGCTTCTGAAGTTTGAAAAGCCAGGAAAAGGAAAAATTGGACTAGAACATATGTGTGCAGCACCCACTTTTGGGCTACCAAGAGGGTTTGAGTATATAACATCATATATGACCTCCAGTTTAGTGTGATGTGTCTTAATATAAAAACTGGCACTGATTCCCAGTGTTCCAGTAAGAAGACTAGTGTGGGTGTGTCAAACAGACAAATCCGAAATTAGGTTATATAGGTATCAGTTCCTACAGGAGACGAGGACTAGAAAGCCCTGAGCAAGGTAGAATGTTTAGCCATTGCTCTTTCATAAGAAACTTGAACTTATCTTTGGAGGGAAGATGGAATAAGCTGAGAGAATGTGGGGACAAGGTTAAGGTGAAGCATTCCAGATAGAGAAAACTGCCAGATGCTGTAGGTAGAGATGGAGAAGACGGATATTAGTACCCATGAGGAAATCTAAAAAAAATGTACATTTGTGCATGTGAGTAACAGCCACTGTTGGATCCCCTGCTGTTTTGCAGGGCTGGGTATGAGGACATAATACAAGGTCTGTGCTTTTAGAGTGCTTATGTCTGGTACACACTTGAGGAGCTTGAGGCCAGCCGTTGTGGGTGGGAGTGGGGTATTCTAGGAAGACGCTTAGTTGAGGAAAAGTGATAATGGTCAAGAGGTACAAGAGGAAAGTAGCCGAGAGAAATAACATTAAATTACAAATTAGGGTTTAGCTTCTAGACTGGACTGTTACAAGATAAATTTAGACACATTAACATTTTATTTCTTTTATTTTATGTGCTTTGGTGTTTTGCCTGCATGTACGTTGTCTGTGTGAGGGTGTCAGATCTTGGAGTTACAGACAGTTGTGAGCTGCCATGTGGGTGCTGCGAATTGAACCCAGGTCCTCTGGAAGAGAAGTTAGCACACTTAACCTCTGAGCCATCTCTCCTGCCCTCTGACATAGTAACATTTTAATGAGTTTACTTGAGTAGATAGTGAATCACAGGCAGTACCAAACTGTCTGTGAGGGGCTGAGTTTCTTGTGAGAGGACAACAGGAGAAAGTTCTTAGAAGTTCTTTTCAGAAGCAAGGATATATATATATATATATATATATATATATATATATATATATATATATATATTACTTAAGGCAAAAATCCCCCAGTTAGAGATTAGCTGGCTGTTTCTGGTTAACTAAACTTAAGTTTTGTTTGACTGTTGGAGTGGAGTTGAGTCGCAGCTGCTTGCATTAGAATCCAAGGTGCTGGATCCATCACAGCCTAAAGGTCTTGACTAGTTATCTCTCTGCCCCGTATCTCTGCACTGACGATGTTGCCTGACCTGCTCACACCAGTTCCTCTAAGTAGAAGAAGGGATGACAGATGGTATAGAGAGTCTATCTGGTGTGATCTATCATGCATGATTTAGAGGACTCAGTATCAAAGGGAAAGAAATTGGAATCAGGTATGGAAATAAAGGGTTGTAGTTAGAAGGAAGAAAATAGAAGCATGAGGAAAGTAGATAAAAGCCACAATATAAAGATTCATAAATATGACAAAGAGCACATGCAAATATGGATGGGTAGGAGACAAAGCTGGGCGGATGGTACAATGGACATTAGACTGTATATTTGATGGTCATGTATGGTTCACTGGTGAGCTGTTCTGGAAGTGGGGTGTTGTCCTTCTCCATCCCCCATGCTCCCCAAACTCCTGCTTCAACTTCAGGCCGAGGCCTGTTTATCTTAAAGTTTCCCCCAAGATTCTAGGTCTGGAGATAGGCACCCCACCCTGCAAATAAAACCCTCTGTGACAGGGAAAGCAAATAACTCAAGAGGAAAAAATGTTGTGACTTTCAGAGGTTAGTATTGCTTATCCCTTGATATAAAAGTGCCTACACTGGGAAAGAGAAGTCACAGGAAGTACAGCCATGAAAACCTCATCTGTGAAAGAAAGGTCAAATGGGAACTCCAGCTGACTGCCTCAATTTCTCCCGTCCATTTCCACTAGCTGTTTGTTTTGAGTGTCTAGTTTGATGTCTTTTGCTATCTATCTTATCTATCTATCTATCTATCTATCTATCTATCTATCTATCTATCATCTATTTATCTCTTAGTATTTATTCTTTTACTTTGACTTATTCTGTATTTAATAAATTTATTACTCACTCAAAACCAAATCATGGGTATTGTAGCTCATTCTCCAGATCATACAGAGCAGAGGGGTTGGGGTCTGGAGCTGCAATGGAATGTGAAAACCCAGGCTTGGAGCATGAGTGCCCTCTCCAGTACTTGACAATGACTAACGACTTGGGGCAATACTCCTGGTGGTTGAAAGGTACAGGAGACAGTGCAACTAGAAACATTGCATATCCAGTATGCATTCACACGTAGCACACACTCAACAAATGATTCTATGCTGAGTTTAGAAAGATGTGGTGCCATTTTAACACAGAACACAATTACAAATATATAAATGAATGATGCTAGTAAAAATAAACACTGAAGACATCTAACATATGGATCTACACATAAAATGAAGCAACAGAAGATTCTGGGAGGAGACCCGTGCAAGTCAAAGGCACTGCGTCTCAGTGTATCTTCACTAAATGTTATCTTTTCTCCAAGGCAGTGATCTTTTCTGATGAGGTACATCTATTTGCCTCTTCTCTACGTGTCTGCCAGGAATACATTGATGCTGATCACCTGCTGATTCCCCTGTGATGGTGTCCGTGTTGTGAAACTTCTTTAGGTCCTTGGGTCTCTGTACGCATGCAGAAAACTACCCCGGAAGAGCCGTGTATATCCCAAACATGCTGGAGCTGCCTGGGAAAAGTACTTCTAACCAAACACGACCCTGCACTTAGCAGTCCTTTGAAGACAAGGGCTGAGCAACCACGGACCTGGCCCTTGGTCCACATAGCCTGTGCTGTGGTTGTTCTCTGGGCTGAAGCATGAGAGCCATGAAGAGGTGTGGGTTTGAGGCTAAGTAGATCATAAAATACTGTGGCCACAGCCGTGGTTTGGTAAGCTAGATCTGGGCCAAGGAGGCTGAAAAAGGAAGAGCCATCCCAGCCCTTCATTGTGGGAGAACCAGAGCGCTACACATTCTGCTGCTCAGGGACTGTGAGAGCAAGCTTATTTCTTTATTTTAAATGTGAATTGCAATGACATCATTTCAGCTGAACTTAAAAGCCAGAAATTAAGTAAGTACCTCATAACTCAGTGTGGGCAATGTGAGAATCTGTTCAGGCCAGCCCTGTCTGGACAGCTTTGGCTTGATTTTTTTTTTTTGGGGGGGGGGTCTTATTAACAACGTTATTCTCTGCCCCTTGCTCAATTTTTGTTCAGGCATTTAACAGAGTTGCGAACTGTGGAAACTAACTGTAACTGAAGGGGAAAGGGGAAATAATCACATGTGGTTTCTTCCAAGTCCTTTCGAGTTCTGTTTTCTTTCTTTCTTTCTGAATTCCATGGGAAAATTACCCAGCAGGCCAACTTCTCCAGGATGCACCAAGACTCATTCAGCTTTGGCTGTGTTTGCTTGCTCGTTGTAATTGACTCACATTTCCCACACGATTTCTCCTTTTTTTTTTTTTCTTCCTTTTAGATTAGTAGATATAAAACACTGATGGCACTTTGGGGGAGGCAAGGCTTTGGTGGTTCTCTCCTTGGGCCGTCCTTTGTGTGGAAATACATGTTGCTAGACAGCTAGCCCGTCTGGTCCCTAAGTGGTGATTCATCACACTCGGCCTTTTAATTAACAGTCACAGGTGAATCACTAATTGGCTCCACATTTGCATACATAAGCCAGAGACGTGCAGGCTTATGGTTATAAATCTTAGTGATGCAGGCAGAGCAGAAGTGTTAACCTCCATCCCTCATCTCTTGCTGGCCTCAGCAGCTCCTTACAGTGGGTCAGCCTTTATTGCTACTTCAAAGTATATTTAAAAAATTCGCTTGCTCTATTAATTTGTCAGAAAAGGTGGCATTATTCTCCAGGAACAAAGAACTAAGAAAACAACAGAGAGAAAGCATCACACAGGGCACCATTAGACAGTAGCAAGGAAACAAGATCCTTTAAATAGTTTATAATTTAATTATTTTATTATGTCATTTCTTTGGTGGAGTTTGGATGGGAGTCACTTGCAAAGAGCAGGTTCTTTTCCTTTTCTCTTTCTCTCTCTCCTTGCTTTCCTTCCCCCTTTCTTATTTGTCTCTCTTTCTCTTTCTTGGCACAGTCTCACTGGCTATATAGCCTGGGTGTTCTCAGTTAAACTCTTAATTCTCTTGCCTTCTCCTACTGACTCTTAGGACTTCAGGTATGTACTACCACATGAGGCTGCAAAGGAAAGGCTAGTCAGGATTTTCTGAGACAGTGAAGTCTCCATTATCTATCCCATATTGAATCTGACCTTTAGGAAGCTGAGAAAAACTAAATTTCACATCATATCTGAGCAGAATTTGTTCTAGTCTCTGTACTCATGTGGCCTGAGTGGTCATGGGCTCTGCTTGGTGATGATGCTATGGGCCTTCAGGTGGTTAGTCTGATGATCTAGACTTTGATCTTTAATCTGTCTGGACTCAGAGGTACTCCACTTCTAAGAACATCCTAATTGGTTAAGGAAATCACCACAATCCTCAGGTCTTATTTGCTAAGAAATCACCTGTGTCCAGGGTAATGTTTCTATTTCAATGCGGAATGATGACACATTTCCCATCATTACCTAGGAAGTATCATTTCTTCTACTCTGTAAGTTAATTCTGTATTGTGTCTCCCAGGTTTGTCTCCTCTTGAGAGAGGGCAGGGGAGTGGAAGGGATGGAGAGAAGTCACATGGCATACTAGCTTCTGCTGTATGTAACATGCTGTGTGTCAGGCCCCAAAGAAACTTAGGCCAAATGGCTAGCTGTGGTTCCTATTAGCATACCAATGCACATGATGGCCTTCCAGCTCATAGTGAGTGTCAGTTACAGAGTTTATAGAGTCTGTTTTTAGCTTCCTCAGCTCTGCTCACCCTGCTCCCTACCCTAGATATTTCCAGCCTATAGGCTTCCCCTGCCCTAGCTCCTCATGCCTATATAACCCTGACACGTGCTCCTTGTTTCTCTTTACTCTCTTTTCATTCCTTCCCTCCCCATCCTAGCATTGCCTGATTCCAGTCTGCTGGCCGGGCTCAATCTACTACTTTCTTTTTTTGCTCTGGACTCTTCCAGATTCCTTTGGCCGAACTTTCCCTCTTATTTACAATAAAAGCCTCCTCAACCATACTTTAGAGTCATAATTTCATTCACTGCTTATCAAAGATACCAAGTCTCTGTCTTACTGAACTAAACAAATTTCTCACAGGTGGGTGGTTAGCTCTTACAGTATTGGTCATAACTCATAGTCAAGACCTTATGGTCTTGCCTTTTCATTATTATTTGGCACTTTCTCTTATGATGGAAGGCAAACAGAAATGAGTACAGGAGATCAAGGTTAACTATATAGGCACATTAAAGCACTCCTCTTTCCTATCACTTCTAAGGACATCCTAACTGGTAATTGGTGGTAAGGAAATTTCCATCATCCTAAGTCACCATTTGTCAAAAAACTACATGCGTTAAAAGTGGACTGGCCATGTACAAAGTCTAAATTAGTACGCAGACAAGGTTGGTTGAAGTGGGATATGTATTGACTACTCAGATTGGACTCATCACAGAAAATCACATGGCCAAAGTCAAGATTAATGAGATGGAGCAGCATAATCTCCCTAGAGAACAACAGAATGGAAAAACATATTAATGATATAATGTACTATTCAGGGCTGTTTCAATGGTGGGGGGTTGAAAATCTTTTTAATTTTTAGTCTTGGGCTCCAAAGAAGTGGAAAAGAGAAGAAAAAAAATTTAAAGGTTATCATTACAGATTACAAATGGACTCTAACCAATTGCAGCTAAATTATCTGAGTTATTTGAAAAATTGCTTTTGCATTCTATGGGATCCTACAGGCTCCTGACCAGTGAAGCAAGTGGGATAGCTACAGATCTCTATCTATTCCTTCCCACCTCCAAATTCAATCCCCAACTCTTATTCCCAGTTTTGTAGCAGGTTACTAGCTGTAGTCTCCCTCGCTGACCCTGCCTCCATTTCCAGTGGATGACACAGATCTTCCCTTCTCTTTCCCTGTGTAACTCAGCCCATTATCTAGGGTTCCAACAGCAGCAGGCATTTCCTGGGAACTCAGTGGCCCTGCAGGAAACAGGAAGGCTAACTGCTTCTCTCATCAAATCTAATCTCCTAGTCTTATCCCCAGCAGTGTAGCAGAACATGTGCTGCAGTTTCCCCTCCCTCCATACACCTACCTATCTCCAGCAGATCATCCAGATCTTCTCCAACTTCTTATGCTTCTATTCATCTTTTTATCTTAGTTCTCAAATCCATGAGATATTCCCTGGGAACTCATGGGCTTCTCCAACCAGGGAAGCAGGTAACCTAAGTGCTGATCTTCACCTAACCTTCCACTCCTCCAAATATAGTGCCCCCAGATTAACCCCATCTCTGTGGGGATCATCTTATCCTACTGAACTCATCTCTGCCACCATCATTAGGAGAGCACACAGATCTCCTTCAAGCTTCCTCCTCGCACATTCAGCTATCCTAGTCCCCAGATTCTGCAGGCATTCTCCTGCAGAAACCTGTCAGCCAAGCCTGCCAGGGAAACAAGAAGGCCAGCAAAGTAGGTTGGCCAACTTTAGATCTTCACTCCCCATCCCCTCCCCCAACCCAATCTGCCAGTCTCATTGTCAACTCTGTAGCTGACTACCTATTATTGTGTCTCTTCAATCTCTGCTGTAATTCCCAGGGGACTAAGCAGATCCTGGTGGAACATCATCCTTTCCTCCCCTTGACGGGTTCCTTCAGAACTCTCATAGCAATCTCCATCTCTTAGTATTGGGAGATGACTCCCAATACCCAGAAAGACATTTTTTTCCTGTACCCCAAGTGGCCATACCTATCAAGATCAGAAATAATGTTTCCTACCGGGCAACACATAGCCATCACACTCTCCTAAGAACCAGAGAGGAAGCAGAAACAAAAGGATAAAACACCCACTTAGCAAAGATAAGATTAGCACCTAGAGTCATAATCACCTAGATGCCTAGATACAAGCATAAAAACACAATTGCAGCCAGGATAATATATCTCTACTAGAGTCCAGCAAACATACCACAATTGGCTCTGAGTATTGCAACATAGCTGAAGTACAAGACGATAAAATGACCCTTATGAATAAAAGAGGAAATTAATAAATCTCTTAAAGAATCCTATGAAAATATGAACAAAAACTGGAAGGAAATGAAAAAAACAGTTTAAGACCTGAAAGTGGAAGTAGAATTAATAATAATAATAATAATAATAATATCCCCAAACAAGAGGAAAATCTGGAAATGTAAAATTTAGGACTTTGAGCAGGGACCTCAGAGGCAAATTTCATCAACAAAATACAAGAGATGGATGAGAAAAAATGGATACTTCAGTTAAATAAAATGCCAACTCTAAAATCCTCCATATATAAAACATCCAGGAAGTCTGGAACACTATGAAAAGACTAAATCTACAAATAATAGGAATAGAGGAAGGAGAAGAAACTCAGGTCAAAGGCCCAGAAAATACTTTCAACAAAAATCATGGGAGAAAATTTCCACTGCATTTTATCAGATGCAAGAAACATTCTGAACAACAAATAAACTGAGGCAGCAAGGACATTCCTCTTGACAAATAACAATAAAAATAGCAATCATACAGAACAAAGTAAGAATGTTTAAAGTTTCAAGAGAAAGACTAAGTCCCATATAAAGGCAGAATGATTAAAATACGACTTTACATCTCAATGGAGACTCTAAAAGCCAGAAGGACCAGGACAGATATTCTATAGTCTCTAAGAATTTATGGATATCAGTTTAAACTACTATAACCAGTAAAATTTCCAATCACAATAAATGGAAAAAAATGAGATATTCCATGATAAAAACAAATGTAAGGCTTATCTATTTTTCAGGCTAGATATACAGAAAGCTATAAAAAGAAAACTCCAACCTTAACAGGTTAACCATACCCAAGAAGACAGAAGGAATAAATAATCCCAGGCCAGGAAATCAAAGGAGGGACCCCCCTCACTCACACACACACTCATGACCTTTACCACTACTACCACACAAATTAGCAGGAACCAACAAACACTGCTCATTGATATCTCTCAATAACAGTGCTCTCAATTCCCCAATAAAAGGACACAAACTAACAGAATAGATGTAAAGTCAGCATCCACCCTTCTGTTCTATCCAAGAAACACACTTCAAAATCAAGAATAGACATTACCTCAGGGTAAAAAGTTGGACAAAAATATTCTAAGCAAATGGAGCAAGGAAGCTAGTTGGGGTAATCATATATATATGCAAATTTTGAACCAAAACTAATTAGGAGAGATAGGGAAGGAAATTATATATGCATTAAAGGAAAAATTCACCCAGAGGATTTGGATTTTTTAATGTCTATGTACCTAACACAAGGGCACCCAAGTTTGTAAAATAAACACTGTTACAGCTTAAATCACACATTGAGGGAGCTTCCAGGTTGGACCGAGGAAGAGGAGAAGGAGGAGAGAGTTAGAGGCTTTTGGAATGGGGTTAAAGGAAGGGCAAGACGTAGCTGCTTGAGTTTCCCAGTATCATGGCAGATCCATCAGGATTTGTCACAGGAGCAATTAGATTTAATAAGGCTTACAAGATTAGGTTTTAGTTGTCGTACCCAGAGATTGAGTTACCATTGTTTCTGAGCTAAGTTTGTGTGGTGTTTTTCTTCTCATTACGATTTGACTGGGTTCCAGAAAGAAAGGTATGTTGGCAAAGTACAGGTTTGCCTGATGTGTGCCAGAAAGGCTGTTGATGGACTGGGTGTTAGGTTTATTTTATACTTTATAAATTACAAAATGGTAGTAGTTGTGCTCTATTTATATTTGAGAGAAAGATTTTCTTTTTTTATAAGAACAGAAAGGGGGAAGTGTTGTGGATGGGCCTGCTGCTGTTTGTATTTTGATACTAATTCTGCTCTCCTGAGAGAGGTTGAGGTACCCAGGTAACTTCTTGTGAACCAGTCCCCTAATGAATAAAGGAGCCAATCACTGGGTGAGTAGGCAGGACTTCTGGATTGGATGGAGGAAGAGAAGGAGGAGAGAGTGAGAGGCCTTTGGAATGAGGATAGTGGAAGAGCACGATGTAGCTGCTAGAGTTCCCAGTATCATGGAATCAGATTTAATAAGGCTTACAAGATTCGGTTTTAGTTATTGCACCCAGAGATTGAGTTACCATTGTTTCTGAAAACAAAACAAAACAAAAAAAATCACACATTGACCCTCACAGACTGATGGCACCCAGAGATTGACTTACCATTGTTTCTGAAAACAAAACAAAACAAAAAAATCACACATTGACCCTCACAGACTGATGGTGGGAGACTCCAATAACCTACTCTTGCCACTCAACAGCTTATACAAACAAAAACTAAGCAGAGAAATGCTGGCACATCTGACATTGTAAAATAAATGTACTTAACAGTTATTTTCAGATTTATTTATCCAAACACAAAATATATATACTTTATTCTTATCATCTCACAGAACTTTCTCCAAAATTGACCACATACTTGGAAACAAAGCAAATCACAATAGATAAAACAAAATTGAAATAAGACCATGCATTCTGCCTGACCACCATAAATTAAAGCTGGATATCAACATTAACAGAAACAACAGAAAGCTTACAAATTAGTGGACACTGAATAACTCTCTACTGAATAAAAAATATGGGTCAATATAAAAATTAAAAAGAAATTAAAAACATTCTATAATTTAATGAAAATGAATACATAGCACACCAAACTTATGGGATACAATGAAGATGGAGGAAAGATCATAGCACTAAGTGACTACAGAAAACATCTGGGGTGGTCTCATATTAGTAACTTAATAGAACATCTGAGAAGAAGGAGAAGAAGAGGAGGAAGAGGAGGAGAAGGCTAGAGGAAGAGGAGGGGGGAGGAGTAAGAGAAGGAAGAGGAGGAGAAAGAGAATGAAGAGGAAGAGGATGGAGAAGAGGAAGGAGGAGGAGGAGGAGGAGGAGGAAGAAATAATCACACTCCAAAAGGGTAGATATCAAGGAATAACCCCAAGTCTGAAATCATTAAAAAATATGCAAACAAACAATACAAAGAATCAATAAAAGTAATAATAATAAGATAATCTCAAAGAGTTGGTTCTTTGAGAAAAATCAATAAGATTGACCGACCCTTGAACAGATTAAGTAAAAGGTGGAGAAAGAACATTGAAATTAAAATAAAGTAAGAAATTAAAGAGGGAGAGATAATAAGAAACATCAAGGGCAATCATAAGGACATATTTTAAAAATTGGGACTCCACTAAGCTGGAATATCTAAACGAAAAGAATAATTTCTTCATTGCTTATCACTTACCAAAGCTAAGTCAAAACAGAAGCAATTTAAACAGCTATATAACCCTTCTTGAAATAAAATAAGTCATTAAAAGTTTCCCAAGCCCCACCTCCACCAACTCCCATTGCCAGATAGTTTTAGCACAGAATTTTACCACACTTCCTAAGAAGAGGCAAGACCAATACGCCTCAAATTATTACACAAAATAGAAACAGAATGAACATTGCTTGATTCATTTTTTATGAGTACATAGTTATTGTGATACCTAAACCACATAAAGATTTAACAATGAAAAATAATTACAGGACAATTTCCCTTATGAACATAGATACAAAAATTCTCAATAAAATACTTGAAAACCCAATCCAAGAACACATAAAAAATTATCTACTATAAGCCTTTGCAAGTATGGTTCAACATACATGAATCAATAAATGTAATCCACCATGTAAGTTAACTGAAAGAGACAAAAACCATATGAACAACTCGTTAGATGTAGAAAAGACCTTTGACAAATTCAGCACTCATTCATGGTAAAAATACTGGAAATGTTAGGGAATCAAGGGATATAACTCAACATAATAAAAGCAGTATACAGCAACCCCATAGCTAGCACTAATTTAAATGGAGTGAAATTCAAAGAATTTCCACTAAGATCAGCAACAAGACAATGTTGCTCACTCTCTCTCTTTATTCAACACTGTACTTAAAGTCTCAGAGTAATAAGACAACTAACTGTAAGAGATCAGTGTTATACAAACCAGAAAGGAAAAAGTTAAAGTATCTTTATTTGTTGATGATATTATTGTATGAGTAAGGGATCCCTGAGAAAACTCCTACAGAAGAAAAAACACTTTCAGCAAGGTAGAAAAATACAGAATTAACTAAAAAAACACCCAGTAGCCTTATTATGACAGATTACAAATGGATGAGAAAGAAATGAAACAATTCCTTCCACAATAGACTCAAATAATATATAGTATATTGGGGTAACACTAACTGTTTTAGTCAGGGTTTCTGTTCCTGGACAAAACATCATGACCAAGAAGCAAGTTGGGGAGGAAAGGGTTTATTCAGCTTACATTTCCACACTGCTGTTCATCACTGAAAGAAGTTAGGACTGGAACTCAAGCAGGTCAGGGAGCAGGAGCTGATGCAGAGGCCATAGAGGGATGTTCTTTACTGGCTTACTCAGCCTGCTCTTTTTTTTTTTTTTTTTCCAGACAGGGTTTCTCTGTATAGCCCTGGCTGTCCTGGAACTCACACTGTAGACCAGGCTGGCCTCGAACTCAGAAATCCACCTGCCTCTGCCTCCCGAGTGCTGGGATTAAAGGCGTGCGCCACCACGCCCGGCTTCTGCTCTCTTATAGAACCAAGACTACAAGCCCAGAGATGGTCCCACCCATAAGGGGCCTTTCCTCATTGATCACTAATTGAAGAAATGCTTTACAGTTGGATCTCATGTAGGCATTTCCTCAACTGAAGCTCCTTTCTCTGTGATAACTCCAGCTGTGTCAAGTTGGCACAAAACTAGCCAGTACACTAACCAAACAAGTGAAAGACTTTTATGATAAAATCTTTCAAACACCAAAGAGAGAAACTGAGAAAGATGGGAAGATCTCCCATGTTCATAGATCATTAGGATTAACATAGTGAAAATGGCCATCTTACCAAAAGCAATCTACAGATTCAATAATGCAATCCCCATCAGAATTCCAGCACAATTTATCACAGATCTTGAGAGAACAATTTTCAGCTTCATATGTGTGTGGGGCATTGGGCTACGCACAGACAGGCTGGTCTCCAGTCAAGCTGAGTTCTGAACCACGAAATGATGATAATTCACCTACAAGACATGATAGGTGTTCCCTCATGTCTCCTGGAACTCTGGCTCTTAACTCAGCCTCCATAAGAGAAGTATGGCTAGCAGTCCTGTAAGCAATGTCTTAAGCTTCTGACCTTCAGGCTAGACTTCTCCCCAGTTACCTAGCAACCGAAAAGATAGCAGCTCACTTTAAAAGGGGCTGTTTGGCCCCTCCTTTCTCTCTCTCACTCCTCTCAATCCTTTGTTCTCTTGCCTCTCCTCTCCCCTCCCCTCCCCTCCCCTCCCCTCCTCTCCTCTCCTCTTCTCTCTCCTCTTATTCTCTCCCCCTCTTATTCTCTAGCCTTTCTTCTCTCTCTCCTTTTCTCCCTTCTCTCCTTTTGGCCATGGCTGGCCTCTCTCTCTCTTTCTACCTTTTCTCTTCCCCCCTGCATTTCTATAATAAAGCTCTAAAACCATAGACAGTCTCTGCTCATCAAGGCTGAGTTCACTCTCACATGCGTGGGAACTTTTCTTCCCTCAGCCCTCTCTCCCATTACCCAGGGTTACAGGGTGTACCCCGGGGCCCCTTTTGGTTTTGGGGGCTGTCCCTTGTCTACTCCCCTGTCGAGTGGGCCAGAGGCTTGGATGCCCACCCGGGGATGAGTGGAAAGTGTCTGGCAGCCCTCCCATGTCTGCCTGTCCAGAGCATAGGTGGAACTTTGGCGGGGCATGGGCTATCCTCCTTTCCTCCCACTTCCCTGGACCCCTTTTAATTCCCACATATGTAGTTGCACACACACACACACACACACACACACACACACACACACACAAATAAAAAAAACAAGGATAGCTAAAACAATCCTGCATAATAAAAGGACTTCTTGAAATATTTCCATTTTAGATACCGATATATACTACAGAGCTATCACAGTACAAGCAGTTTAGTATTGGTAAATACACATACATGCTGATCAATGAACTCTAATTGAAGACTCAGACATAAATGCCACATCTATTGACACCCAATTTTTGATAAAGAAGCCAGAAACACACAGTGGAGAAAAGACAGTATGTTCAGCAAATAGTGCTGGTCAGACTGTATGGCTACACACAGACGAATCCAAATAGGTCCATACTATCATCCAGCACAAAACTTAACTCCAAATGGATTAATGACCTCAACATAAAGCCAGATACGGTGAGCCCAAGAGAAGAGAAAGTGAGGAATTGTCTTCAATTCATTGGCACAGGAAAAGACTTTCTGAACAGAACACCATTAGCACAGGAACTAAGATCAACAACCAAGAAATAAGAAAAGCTTCTGTATGGCAAAGGACACCATCAACCATTCAAATAAAGTGGTAGCCTGCAGAATGGGTAATTCTTTTTAACCAGCCACACACCATTACACACCTGAGAGAGGGCTAATATCTACAAAACAAAACAGGAAAAAAGAAAACCCAAACAAACCAAAACAGGAGTAGTATATATAGCTGGGTCTTTAGGTAGATATATTTCCAGTTTTCTGAGGATCTGCTAGACTGATTTTCAAAGTGATTGTATCAGTTTGCAATTCCAGCAGTAATGGAGAAGTGTTCCTCTTTCTCCACATCTTCATCAACATGTGCTGGCACCTGAGGTTTTTTTTTTCAATTTTTTATTAGATATTTTCTTCATTTACATTTCAGATGCTATCCTGCAAGTCCCTTATACCCTCCTCCATCCTCCGCCCTGCTCCCCTACCCACCCACTCCCACTTCTTGGTCCTGACATTCCCCTGTACTGGGGCATATAAAGTTTGCAAGACCAAGGGGCCTCTCTTCCCAATGATGGCTGACTAGGCCATCTTCTGCTACATATGCAGCTAGAGACACGAGCTCTGGGGGTACTGGTTAGTTCATATTGTTATTCCACCTATAGGGTTGGAGACCCCTTCAACTCCTTGGGTACTTTCTCTAGCTCCTCCATTGGGAACACTGTGTTCCATCTAATAGCTGACTGTGAGCATCCACTTCTGTGTTTGCCAGGCACTGGCATAGCCTCACACGAGCCAGCTTTATCAGGGCCCTTTCAGCCATATCTTCCTGGCATATGCAATAGTGTCCGCGTTTGGTGGCTGATTATGGGATGGATCCTTGGCTGCAGCAAGTCTCTGGTTGGTCCATCCTTTTGTCTCAGCTCCACACTTTATCTCTGTAACTCCTTCCATGTGTGTTTTGTTCCTAAATCTAAGAAGGGGCAAAGTGTCCACACTTTGGTCTTTGTTCTTCTTGAGTTTCATGTGTTTTGCAAATTGTATCTTGGGAAGTTTCTGGGCTAATATCAACTTATCAGTGAGTACATGGTATGTGAGTTCTTTTGTAATTGGGTTACCTCACTCAGGATGATACCCTCCAGATCCATCCATTTGCCTAGAAATTTCATAAATTCATTGTTTTTAATAGCTGATTAGTACTCCATTGTGTAAATGTACCATATTTTCTGTATCCATTCCTCTGTTGAGGGACATCTGGGTTCTTTCCAGCTTCTGGCTATTATAAGTAAGGAAGGCTTCTATGAACATAGTGGAGCATGTGTCCTTATTACCTGTTGGAACATCTTCTGGATATATGCCCAGGAGAGGTATTGTGGGATCTTCCGGTAGTACTATGTCCAATTTTCTGAGGAACCACCAGATTGATTTCCAGAGTGGTTATACAAGCTTGCAATCCCACCAAAAATGGAGGAGTGTTCCTCTTTCTCCACATCCTCGCCAGCATTTGCTGTCACTTGAATTTTTGATCTTAGCCATTCTGACTGGTGTGAGGTGGAATCCCAGGGTTGTTTTGATTTGTATTTCCCTGATGATTAAGGATGTTGAACATTTTTTTAGGTGCTTCTCAGCCATTTGGTATTCCTCAGTTGAGAATTCTTTGTTTAGCTCTGTGCCCCATTTTTTTTAATGGGGTTATTTGATTTTCTGGAGTCTACTTTCTTGAGTTCTTTATATATATTGGATATTAATCCCGTATCTGATTTAGGATTGTCACCTGAGTTTTTTTTGTTTGTTTGTTTTGTTTTGTTTTTTGTTTTTGTTTGTTTTGTGTTTTCAAGACTGGGTTTCTCTGAGTAGCCCTGGCTGTCCTGGAACTAACTCTGTAGACCAGGCTGGCCTGGAACTCAGAAATCTGCCTGCCTCTGCCTCCCAAGTGCTGGGATTAAAGGCATGTGCCACCAGTGCCCAGTTCATCTGAATTTTTGATCTTGGCTATTCTGACTGGCATGAAATGGAATCTCATGGTTATTTTGATTTGCATTTTCCTGATTACTAAGAACTTTTAATGTTTAAATACTTCTCCATTTGAGATTCCTCTGTTGTCAATTCTCTGTTTAGCTCTGTACCTCATTTTTTAATTGGGTTATTTGGACTTTTGGAGGTTAGCTTCTCGAGTTCTTTGTATATTTTGGATATTAGCCCTTTATTGGATGTTGGGTTAGTGAAGATTTTTTTCCTAATCAGTATGGTTGTTGATTTGTTCTATTGACAATACTTAGGGCATGGTAATTATTTCCCAGGAAGAAACAGCATTTCTCGATAAGTACCTTTTTCCTTGTCAAATAACCTCTTGATTTAAACCTAAACAGATACTATTGTGTTAAAGCTATTCAGTAAAATGATGGAGTAAAATTTTTGTGAGTTGGCTTGATGTAGTAGTTATACAAAAGTGGGTTTGGGACTCATAAGATCCCCTTCCTTTGATACTATATTTTCTTGATAAATTTATGTCTTTTCTACAACCCTTAGCTTATTCATTTATAAACTGTAATCATTGCCCCCAATTCAGTAGGGATGCTGTAGGGACTAACAGATTTGATTAAAAATGACTTATCACAGCCTTGTTCATAGTATAAATTCAGTGAAGGTTGGCTACTTATTAGTTATAATTTTATTGGTTTTATTAATAGTGAATTGACATATAATATGAAAGCCTAGCATTTGAATCATTATGTCACTTAATTTGTGTACACCCTTAAAATTTCAATTTTTGAAATTCTTTGAAATAAAACAGTGAAGGATTTTTATATTTTTGGAAAATCAACACAGAAATGATATGCAATTTGTTAGCTAACCATCTCATGAAAGGTCACTATTTTTCTCTCCAATGTGGAAAAGTTGACAAGAATATTTTCTATTTTAATTTTATTTATTAACAATATTGTGGGGTGGGGTGGCATGTCACAGAGCTTGTGTGGTTGTCAGAGGAGAACTCTCCTTCCACCTTTATATGGGTTTCAGGGATAGAACTCTGGTGGTCAGGCTTATGTGGCAAGTGTTGAGTTATCCTCCAAGGCCCTAGAATGTTTTCTGTAAATTAATTGAATTATTTCTATCCTGGTCTAGCTTCCAAATGAACGAGACTCAGACTATGAATTATTTATTTAGCTTTGTACAAGTACTGGTGTATTAGGCCTAATCTATGTCTTGATGTTTGAAATCTCACCCAGTTTTTTTCCTCCACCCGTCTGTCTTCAGGGTCCATTTCACTCTGGCTTGTGTTTCTTGTTCCTCATTTAATAGAGATCTCCTGTTCCCTTCATATTCCTCCTAGTTAACTCTCCTCTCCCCTTCCTCTCCTCTCTCTCCTCATCTTTCTGTCCCTACCTGCAACCTCACCCCTATGACTCAATCTTCATCTCTCTCTATTCTTCTCAGTGATTGGCAGTATCCGTTTTAATTTAATCTGTAGTTTTAAGTTGGGGACAAAGGTTTGTACAACAAAAGCTGGTGCTTGTGGGAATTTGAACATCATCTTGGATTACAGAATTTATCACTTGAATAAGGAGCAGTACCAGACCATCTCCCAACAGTTTTCTGTCTTTGTTGAGGTTTTCTGGAAGCTGATATTAAGCTTGCGAAATGCATGAAAAAGTCAATAGTTCTATGTCTTCTATGGCCATCGATTCATTCTTACTGTTTCCCTGATTTTTTTTTTTTAAACACAAGAGGTTCTCAGATGTGGACCACTGGATTCAAATCATCTGAAAGACTTTAGAAATCTCTGATTCAGAGTTGAGTCATACCCCCAAGTATTCATCATTTCTAGATTCTGATTCCGTCTGAACTAGTCTGCATTTCTGGGTTCTCTAAACTTTTTTCTTGATTCTTGCCACTGCACAATTACATTTTACCTTCTGTGGTGGTTAATTTAAAGTGTCAACAGAATCTAGAATTACTTAAGACACAAATCTCTGGGTATGTCTGTGGAGGGATTTCCAGATTGGTCTAAGTGAGGTAGGAAGACCTGCCCTAAATGTGAACAATTCTGCCTGCTGCTCCCTGGGCCAGCATCCTTGGATTCTCCTCTCTCTGCTTTCTCTGGACACATTGTGATCAGCTAGCTAACATTCCTGCTGCCTTGCCTTATTTATAGTGCAGTGTTATATCCTCATACTGTGAACCAAAATAAACTTTTCTTTTTAAAAATTGATTTTAGCACTTATTTTTCTATCAAAACAAGAAGTAATTAATCCACCTTTGCAGAGTCATCCTTGATTAGTTGGTTAGGAAACCAATGCTAGGGTCCAACACCCACTCCTCAGGCTCAAGGACTAAAAACAAGGGGTTTGTTCTTTTCCCTCCCTTCCTTCCTTCCTTCCTTCCTTCCTTCCTTCCTTCCTTCCTTCCTTCCTTCCTTCCTTCCTTCCTCCCTCCCTCCTTTTTCTCTCTCTTTCTTTCTTTCTTTCTTTCTTTCTTTCTTTCTTTCTTTCTTTCTTTCTTTCTTTCTTTCTTTCGTATTAAGTGTCTACTTTATATTTGTAGAGGAGCTACAATCCACAGAGCCTTCACTTCAGGCTCTTCACTGATGACTCCCTTCTTGGATTCTTTTTGATTGTCATATCAAAGAAGAAGACTACAGGGAGACCAGGCACACATAGTTAAATGTTCCAGCTCAGAATTGACACATCTCATTTGTCTAGCAAGTTTGGTTAGCAATGGCTGCTCAGCTTCAGCCAAATTCAAGGAAAGCAAACTTGCCAAAAAACAAACAAACAAACAAACAAAAACAAACAAAAAAACCCCACCTCTGTACCCAGAGGCAGGAACCAGCACAGTGGGAGTAATACATGTGATTATACCTTGCTGCTCTAGGTTCCCGTGCATGTGTGTATGTCTGTGTGTTCTTATGGTTTCAATTGTCCCATCTGGGTAGGATGCCAACATTAAAAGTACAATTTCAGGGGAGTGAGAAGGTAGGGAAGCATCCTCATAGAGACAGGACAGGGGGAATAGGATAGGGGGTGTGTATGACCATGAAAGGCAGCCTGCCTGGTTCCTGGTTGAGCTAAGGCTAGAAACCCTAGTGATACTAATGGGATGACAGGCGTTTTGCCTGGTTCCTGGATGCTAGACTCCTGACATGAGGCTGCAGCCCTCCATAGATTTGTGGCTATCAGTCACCTAAGGGCAATGCCCCAAGCCCCCACATGTAGAGGACTTGGCTACAGGTCCTATAGGCTCAAGACAGATCTCCATTTTAATGAGGTACCTAAAGGCCTGAAGGGCTTAGCCAATTAAGCTTTCCTTCCCAGATACTCCTCCCTGCAAAAGCTATTTATCTTTAGGTCTGCCCTGGGAAATAGGGTACGGTTTTACTCATCAATTTTCTGTCATGACAATAAATGCCTTAAAACCACGGACTTCTGTTTTCATCGCGATCTGTAGTGGGTTGTCATAGAGAAGCCTTCTCCTATAGAACCACATCTAATCTCCCATACAAGGCCTTTCTGTGCTCCTAGCCATGATCACCAAGCAAAGCCAGTCACCCGCTGACAAGCCAAGGACTATCCCTATGGGATCCAGCCAGAGCTCCCCTTTTCTCCCTGGGCCCTGGATTAGATCCAGCCCGCGGGTCCCCACTCTATTCTCAGCTTTTCCTCAGCTCCCAGCAGCGTCTGGGTGCCCAAGAGCCTGAGAACCAGACCGCCCCAGCCTCATTGCAGCTCCAGCATCCCTGGGACCTCAGACTCCAGGAGGGTAGTTCCACCACTTCCCCTAGCCCAACACCTGCGCGGTGCCGTGCAGTCAAAACTCCCAAGTCCTGTCTCCCTGAGTGGCCAGAGCCCGTGGCGGAGCAGATGTGGGACCCCATTAATCCTACAGGGGTGTTCGGAGGGGAAACTGGGAAAGGGGATAACATTTGAAATGTAAATAAATAAGACATTCAATAATAATAATAATAATAATAATAATAATAATAATAATAATAATGCAACTTCAGGACATACAGGTGAATTTGAATTTCAGACCATACCTTTTATTCCTTTTTGTATAGTTATGTCCTGATTGGCAAGTGTAGGTAACTCTGCATTTGTTTGGTTTTTGCTTATTTCTCTGATCTTTTTTTGAGCTTGTCTCTATTACATAGAGCTTTGTTACCTCACTGTTTGCTGCTTTGTACTTCTGATCTGTGTAGCACCTTGCAAGCCATGCGAACTAACTTCTTTACAGGCTTTCATCCTTAAAATCTAAGTGGATTTTGACTTTTTAAAAACAAGTTGGTGCCACCTCTTGTGTTTTTCCAATAAATAAAATTTTGTTTGGGTGAACAGAACAGGGCATGGATGAGGGAGATGCATGCCTACATGTTTAGAGAGATCCCTGCTTCATGGTGTCTGCACCGTGGTCACCTCCTGTTCTCATTTGCCCTTGTGTCTACTTGCATTCCAGCAACACCTGCAGCCACCAAGGCATGAAGATCTTTGGAGAAAGTGATCTTATCCCAGTGATTCTGAAGTTTTGTTGAAGACTTATTATTAATATTTTTTTAAACTATGAAAACCCCACAGGAGAATGGCAGGCCAGTAACCAGACACGTTAATCATATCATATGTGTGGGACATTATGCTTATCCCCCCAGTGAAATAAGACATCTCAAGCCTTAGGAAATGTATTAGTTCATCATTTGGAAACAGCAGAGTCAGTCATAGCCTGCTATGTAAATATGAATGCAAAGTCCAAACTCCACAGTGTCTGAAGTCATTTGATGCCTTGCAAACAGCCGAGGGTCAAGGCAACAAAGGAAAAACCCATTATGGGTGGGACTTGGCACTTCTCCTGTAAGGAAAAATTCATTTTAAAGCCATTCTTTTTTTTCTCTTAAGCATCTGTGGTCACCTGCAAACCTCCATGATTAGAGGGCATCCTTTCCTTTGGAAAGCCATTGTTCCCTCTCATCATCTAGGCCAACTGATATCTTTCTAATTCTACAGTGTCATCTGTTTGAAAAATATTTTCAGACTTGCTTCCCAAGAACCTTTTTGTCTAGGGAGTAAACCATGAAAAAGTGTTAGAAAAGTGAGTGAAATGATGAATACCTAAAACCTCATGAACTATTAGGAAAAAATTTCTCAAGCATCACCATTAATTATCTCATCCCACCCCCACCACACATTTCCATCTGGGAATCCCAAGATCAAAGTAGAGCAGCTCCAAAAACAAAAATCAAAAGACAAACCAAACCAAACCAACCAACAACAACAAAAAAACCCCACCACCATCACCATCACCACCACCAGCAGCAGCACCACCAGCACCACTAGCACCAGCACCACCACCACCAGCACCACCACCATCATTACCACCATCACCATCACCACCACCACCATCACTACCACCACCGCCACCACCATCACCACCACCATCACCATGATCACCACCACTACCACCACCACCAGCAGCAGCACCACCAACATCACCACTACCACCACGATCACCATGACCACCACCATTACCACCACCATCACCACCAGCAGCAGCACCACCACCACCACCACCACCACCACCACCACCACCACCACCACCACCACCACCACCACCACCACCACCACCACCACCAACAACAACAACAACAACAAACCAGTGTCTTTGGTTGAGGTTCATGTATGCAGGCTCATGTTTTTGTTCTTCGAAACAGTAGGATAAAGGAGCTTCCAAATCTGTTCCCTCAACTTCTCTTCTCCCCCCAAAAATGAGAAAGAAAAGTTAGTGCTATTCTGCAGAGACAGTGGAGTTCATAGTATTTAAAAAGTTCTGTCCAGTGTAGAAGATGAGCTTTGGGGACACCAAGGCTAGCCTGAGATGGCCAGTACTGGATAAAGAAGGGCTAGAGGTATGGCTGAAGTGGCTTCTAGATGTTCAGGAGGGAGAATGGAGACTAAAATGAGGCTTTGATGACAAGCTTAAGAATGTGTGGATGATACTAGTATGCTTGTGAATGACCACATATAATAAAGAGTATGTGAGGGCGCATGCATATATGTGCATGCATGCATACACATGTGCATGCTGTGTACATTTGTGTCCAAAGCTGCAAAAGTAGCAAGGAGAGGGTGCTTTAAGTTAGGAAGCAGCAATAAGAAGCTGTACTGGTGAATGGCATAAATGGTCTCTGGACCTTTCAACAGTTCTAAGATTTGTAGATAAAAGTTTGAGAATGACTCCTCTAGTCTACACCCTATTTTGGATGTAAAGTTATTCCAGACATTTGTTTGAGATAATCTGAAAATGAAGTGAAGGACAAGTTCCATATACACATAATACAGCAAATATAATGTTGAGCAGAATTCATATGCACTATGTCTTAGCCATCATGCAATTATTACTTATACTTAAGACTACTTCTGTTAAGTATCTTGGAAGTAGACTATAACTGATGTCAAGGAACATTTTGGGTGGCACATACCTGTAGTTCTAGGAGATAGAGGTAGGAGAATGAAGAATTCAAGGCCACACATGGTTATATGGTGAGGTAAAGATCAGTGCAAGCTACAAATCTCATCTTGAAAACAAACCAGCAAAGAAGATAGAATGTGGTGAAAATAAAGCAAACAAAATCAAACAAACAAAACAAGAAAGACTTGGGTTGGTTGGGAGAGAATTCTGACACTACTTATCTTGTTAAGTCTTTGGCAAACAAAACCCAACTTTGTGGAGGGCATGGGTCTAGTGATCCTCAAGAATTCTACAATGAAGCTGTTGTACTGTGCAGTCTCTTTTCTGATTATTTCCTTGCTTTGTCTTCATGTGTTTAGCGTTATGACTCTTAAAACTTGTCACTTGCCATATCCCATATCCACAGCTATTCCTGGGAGGAGGATGGCTATTTGGGCACACACCTGTAATGTTAGCTCTAGGAGGCTGTGGGATAGAGAGTTCAAAAGCTTAAGGTCAGCTGGGGCTACATAAAAAGAGCCCCTTTCAACAAAACAAAACAAACCAACAGAAACAAAACCAAAAAAAAAAATCTAAGGACTGGACTTAGATATCCTGGAGGAAATGAAGGCAATGATGTATAATCTTGACAGAATCTTGTGTTGAGAGGGCAATGTACTTTTCTTTTAAAAAATTGATATTTTCATTCAACTTATGACATCTCCCTTTCTTGAACACTCTCATGATCACATTTGCTCCTATCTTTTACAGATATAGTCTTAGTTATTAAACTAGAATAGATAATCTGATTAAATTCATGGGAGCAGAAACCATAGGTTTCTGTATCCTGTTTTTTTCTTGGAGAAGATTGAAAATGCACTAAGTATTTGACTTGGCTAGAGCCCTTCTGACAATGGATAGATTCATCTTATTATGTATACTACCTTATTTATCTATGCTATTATTAACTAGTGTTTACCATGTGAGTTTCACTTTCTGTAGCAAATTTAGTTTAATAATTTGTTTACTATAAACAACATTAAAAGGGGATTAGAGGAAGCTGTGGTGAGTGATCTAAATGATGGCTGGGGAAAGTGAGCTCCATATCTATATATTGTTACCTATATCTCTATCTATCTATCTATCTATCTATCTATCTATCTATCTATCTATCTATCTATCTATCTATGTACTTTTAATAAAATATATATTTTATTCCTGAAAACAGTACTTCCAACTTTATTTCCAGTATTCTTAAGGCCAGCCTGGTCTACATAGTGAGTTTCAGTTCACATTGAGACCTTGTCTCAAAACAAACAAGCAAACTGAAACAAAATAAACCTCTCTGGAGAACAATAAAAATCTTAGATTTTAAATAATTGGTTTTCTATAATGCATACCTTACCTATTCAAGATGTTTTTAAAAAGTACTTTTACTTGTTTTTCACACATTGATGGATATCCAGTTTCTTTCTGAGCACTGTTGAGAGTGGTTTCTGACCCACTCCACTATAAATTAAGGTAGAATGTTGGTCAAAGCAAAGAAACTGGATGTAGCCTGCTAAAAGTGTTGATTTATGAGCCTTCTGCCCACACTTCTTATACACTGTGGAGCCCTCCCTCTGGTTGGCTCCTTCAACTTTGAACTTCATAGGGAATGAAGGATGATAGCAACTTCTATGCCTGACTAATTCTATCTGGACCGTCTCTCCTGGAAGTATGTGCAAACAGTACTTTTTTTACCAGTATGGATTATGTCAACATTTGTTCCAATCGCAAGTAGCACATTAATGCCTAATTTTCAGAGAGAAAGAGAGAGAGAAAGAGAGAGAGAGAGAGAGAGAGAGAGAGAGAGAGAGAGAGAGAGAGAGAGAGAAGCCCCCAATCCTTTCTGCCTTCTCTGTCTAGACAGAGCTGTGTTAGTGTCTGATCATATGGGCGCTCATGCTAGTAATATTAATCGCTGGGAAATGAGCCAAGGAAAGACAGCCCTATCTACCAATTAAATTTACTGAGCTTACAGGGTGGTTTATAAAGTCAACATGCTGGGCAAGTTTTACATCTGACCAGGGAAATTATTGTTTTCTGATCCCTGGTTGGCTGTCAGCCACCTCAAACACAAGACAGATGTTGGCTTTACTGGGGTCAGGGTTATCTCGGGGTGGGAGGAATAGTCATTGGTTCTGGAGTCTGCTACTTTTCCATTGCTAGTGGATATGAGCAAATAACACTGCTCCTGAATGCTTTGGGGGTGGTGGTGGTGGGCATCGTGGAGTTTTGCAAAGCTGCATAGGACACTGAATACCAGCATCCCAGAGACACACTTTTCAGACTTGGCTGATGTTAGTCTGCTTTGTTTGATCTGAGGACAACAGACTCCATTATCTCAAAGGTCAAAGGTTAATGCCATCTCATAAAGAGAATGATGATAAACACAAACAGGGTATCACTCTGATGTATTGGTCACTTATCAGTCACTTATCAGGCATCAAGGCAAAAGTGTGGGAGAGCTAAAGATTCAGAGCTTGAAGGAGTATCCAAGTCTTTTGTTTGAAGTAGGAAGTTTTTTCTTTTCTTTTCTTTTCTTTTCTTTTCTTTTCTTTTCTTTTCTTTTCTTTTCTTTTCTTCTCTTCTCTTCTCTTCTCTTCTCTTCTCTTTTCTTTTCTTTTCTTTGTTTCTTTCTTTTTATTAATGTTCTTTAAAGAATAAGGTATACAGTAACTGGGACTTGAATGAATTCTTTGAAATGGAGGAATTTTTTTTTCCTTTTGTTCTGTGCTGAATTCATGGAGACTCTGCATGGGATTTCTATTGCTTTGTGTCTGTGTTTGGGGATAAATAGTTTAGCTTGCATTAGGTGCTAAGAAAACTAGCCATGAACCTGGAGTAGAGCCAAGCCTGAAAGAATCAGGCTCCTTGTATGAGAACCCAGATCTACACTAGTGAGTTCTGGAGACATCATCTGACCCTGGGCAGCCCATGGAGAAGCAGGGAGCCCCAAGTGTGCTTCTAGGAGAAGGAAACACATGGTATTTCACAAGGCTGGAAATATATAGCTAGGGCAATATAATTTATTCTGGGAATTGCATATTAAATTGCACTCCAGATACCAGGTTATATTTGGTGGTTGACTAGAAAATAGTATGCTATTTATCTATTTAAGTCTAAAAATCTCCAAGATTGCTTTTTAAGCCTATAATCGTCCATGAAAATAAACAGATATTTCTTCCTTGATTGAATAGCCTTTCTCTTCAGCTCATTTTGGGAAGCTCTTACAGAATTTATCTTCAGTTGACCATGTCTGTCTTTCAGATGTTTTTTTTTCCCCCCTCTTGGATACTGGAGCCTCTTGTGACCTTGTTCTCTTGAAACATCATGCATTAGATAGACATCACCTCATTTTAGCTTCACCAGAGCTCTCTGTGTTGGATCTCTTTCGAAGGCCGGTCTCTCCAGGGAACTACATTTGTCTGAGTGTGTGGTCATCTTTGGGTTAGGCCTTCTTTCTCATGAGCTCCCTCTAAGTACCCTCTTGCCTACCTCAGCCTTCCTGTTGTCTGCCAAGCGATGAACCATTCCTTCTTTTGGGAAGTTCCTGTTGCTCCACCCACAGCCAGTTCTCAATAATTTGAAGGTCTTTCACCTCTGACCTTCTCCAGCTGGGTTCTTTCTGCCATGGTGTTTTACTGAATGTTCACACCTATAGCGCCTTTGCTCACTATCTCTTCCATTTATCACTTGTGATATTTTGTGATATTTTGAGCTAGTTTTTTTTTTCCCTTGCCACTTCTTCTGATATCTGTATCACTGTGCTGCTGCATGTGCCGGATGTGAGGATCTAACCCAGGAACTTTCCTTTGGTAAATGATGCTTCTCACCTCAGGGCAGTGTGCACAGGCTGTCTTCACTGTGGAGACTGAGGCAGAAGAGGGCTTGAGAAGCTAGGCTATCTTGGGGGAAGCTGTGAGGAAAGCTATGTCAGGCAAGGCTCTCTCCCCTTTGTGTTCTCCCTCACAAGGAGTCTTAAGCACTATACTGACAGGAATGACTGACTCACTGGGTCACAGGAATGTCAGGCAGATGATATGTCAGCCTGGAATTCCAGGTCACCATTTTCACCATTTAAAATATTCTGTGCTGTCACTGCTTTTTTTTTTTTTTTTTTTTTTTTTTTTTTTTTTTTTTTTTTTTTTTTTTTTTTTTTTTTTTTTTTTTTTTTTTTTTTTTTTTTTTTTTTTTTTTTTGTGGAAACTTTTCTTTCTGGAACTTTTATGACTAAGTCTTCAGTTTCTTTGCCTGAAAATATTGTCTGGGACAGCAGCTGACTATGTTTTTCTTTTTGTTTCCATTACCTTTCTTCCTCCGAATACTGGAGGAAAATTTTAGCTCCATTGTCTGACCTGTGGATTAGATTTTGGACTTAGACTGAAGAAGGCTCTTTCCACTGGGAATAGAGAGTGAGGTAAGAGGAGTTGGGGGTTCTGAAGTTAGGAAACAATATCTGCTTTTATCTTGAGGCCATGGATTAGGAGAGGTGACATTACCCTAGGATTACATGCCTGGCTAGTGGAATATAGTTCTGTCTGGCATTAGTCATAGCTAATGAGACAAGAGTGAAGTTCCCTTTAGGCAGTAGGGGCAGGGCCCATTGAATCATAAGTGGTGAAAGCATAATGACCACTCCCCTGCTGGGACAAATGACATGTAGTCACTTCTACATTGAGGCTGAAGTATATGGACCCATTTCTGATTGACCTGCGATGACCCTAGCTTTGACCCTAGATGAGACCAGTCTCAATAAACATCACCTTAGACCTATCATGAGATCTATAAAAGGCCACTGTGCAGGGCAGTGTATCAATGTTCTTCCCCTGGAACTCCACTCAGAAGTGGAATTGTCAGGAGCTTTTTCACTTTTTCTTAATAAATCTACATTTGTTCTGTTTGGTCATTGCCCATGTGTCCTTATTCTTCCTAGATGTGGGATAACACATTTGAAAACTATAGAGTGGCTCTGGTCATCATTGATTGTCCTGCACCACAAGCTCCCATAATTAAGCTCCCCAAGACCAAGGAAGTTTTCTTTGCTCTGGAGAAAAACCAAAATCAAAAACAAAATAAAAAGCCAGAAAGGAACCATAGCCTTCTCACCCTCCATGGTGTCTCTGCCACACACCAAAGGCCAAGCTCTGATTTTGTTCTTCTATCTATCTATCTATCTATCTATCTATCTATCTATCTATTCATCTATAGTTATTTTATCATATATATGATATATATAATTTCAGCTATATATGTATGAGTCACTTTTCCTGTTTAATCAAAGTATCAAGTTCCTATTTTTATTATACTATACTTTATATTTCTATAGCCTAAAATGATCATATTCCTATTTTCACACTAGAGCTAAGCCATTTGAAGGCATCTAACTTTAGAATTAGATTCCCTGATATGCCTTTAGTGCCCTTTGCACAGGAGTGGGTGGGGAAGCCATAGACTTGAGACTTAGTCAGAGGTAAAATCAAAGCTCACTCTAAAGCAGAATAAACTCAAGCTATAATGTCCAAAGAATGAAGTGGTAGGGGATTGTAAAGGAATAGTAACTGGAGCAATGTGAGAACATGTATAAACTAAAACAAAATATAAATATGTTTGCGAGATGGAAGTGAAGTTCTGGGAAATATATAAGAACAAATGACATGTTTTTGATGGGAGGACATGGTTTCTGAGTATAATGGATGCACACAGCAATGTATCTTAATTTTATAGTAAAGTTTTGTCCCTCTCTATAAAATATTTCTGTCAAAATGAGTTCAAACTGATTGAAAATTATTCTATAGAAATCTACAGAAATACATTGAAAGGAGAAAAGATTGTCTTTGGTTGTATTTCATAACAAACTTACATCAGTCTGCTGACTGGAAATGAATATACTTTGAATATATCTGGAATATACTTTAGTTTTTTGGCATATATGCAATGCATGTGTATAATGTAGTGCATATAGTTTGATATATAATAATATTTGCATATGTATATATAAAAAGCATACATAACATGGCAACATATTTGACTCATTAAAATAGTTATTTTTAAATAAGTGATTATTATATGCTTCTTATATATTTTCTTCATTAATAAACTTCATGTGAAAATTGTAGTTGAAATTATTAAAACATTTTAAAAATACTGCATTGAGTCTGTCATTGACTTGATAAATGATGAAGTGTTCACTAAATCAAATACTTCCTAAGGTTGGCCATTTGCATACTACTGTAGCAAGTAAGAAATAAACATAATTCTTTCGGGAAAACTATTAAATAATACTAAAATAATGAGGCAAATTGCAGTTGTGAACATTGCCAAATGAAATTAACAGATGATGGTTGTAGGTTGAACAGATAGAATTTATTCAGTGGCTTTATGGATAATGACTATGAATTTATCCATGAATATTGTAAATGTGGTTAGATAGAACAGTGTAGCTTGCTGACCTCATTAACAGTCTGTAAGTAGACCATTTTATCAGGAATTAAGATTTCTGTAGAGAAAATGTAATTTTGACTGTAAAATGAAGAACTTTGAATGTTAGCCTAATAAATTTGAACAATGAAATTATTGAAAGCTTCAACAGACATTTCTCATTACATGTTTTCTTTACCTCCACCCAAAGCACATTTATTGCTTAACAGATATTAATAAGAAACACTGTATGTCTTATAAGAAAATAAAAAAACATTTTTTTACCTTCAATCTTTAGTCTTTATTGTGTTTATGTATGAGTAATATTTCACTGGCAAAATATGTATTATAAATGACTATTGAATAGATTAGAATATGGTGGGGATTATAAAAAAGTATAAGACAGTTATTAAGATAAAGCAAGGAAAGGGGGAATTAATTTTAGCTGAGAAGATCAAGAAATGTCTCAGAAATAAGCAGAAATCTAAGTAGCTCTTTGAATATTAACACTACCTTCTTTCTTTCTGTGAGAATATGCTTTTCAAATAGGATACCCAAGGACACAAGAATAGAAAATTTGGAACAAATTGAAGACCTAGAAAATAATTTAGCTTTTCTAGAATCCATGATGTTTAAGATGAGAAAGAGACGGAGACAGAGAGACAGAGAGAGACAGAGACATACACAGAGACACAGACACAGACACAGACACACACACACACACACACACACACACACACACACACACACAGAGAGAGAGAGAGAGAGAGAGAGAGAGAGAGAGAGAGAGAGGTGTAGGACCAGAGATATCAAATGAAACCTGCATGTAGAATGGCTTTCATGCCAACTTAAGAAGCTTGAGAACTTGAAGTTCTCAAAATCACCTCAAGGAACTCATGGTTTAGTAATCAGTACTCATATAGCAATGTTAAGGACTTTAGGTTAATCAGTACTCATATAGCAATGGTAAGGACTGTAGGTTAAGTGTTGAGCCATGGTTTTCAACCTGTGGGTTGCAACTCCTCTTATGAAGTAGCAACAAAATAATTTTATGGTTAGAGTTAGCACAGCATGAGGAACTGGTCACAGTTCCTTAGAAAGACTGAGAATCATTGCTTTAGAAAGACTGAGAATCATTGCTTTAGAGAGCAGTGAGTTAAGAGATTTGAAGTGTAGGCAGTCACAGGTAGGAAGAACTTTGGGAACTGTCGCAGAAGCACTGGTGGATGTGTGATGAGAACTAATTTCCTAACTGACTTCTCAGCAGTCTATGCTTTCCATATGGGCAGTGAGAATGCTAAATAGAAACAGACTTCAGAACCTTTGCAGGAAATAATAGAGAGGAGTCAATGAGTGACTACATTTAGGGATCAAGGCTAGGGAGAAATTAAGGATAATTTCATGATTTAAGTCTTTAACTAAAGAATAATGTCTGTCTTAAAATTAAATAAAACATGGAAAAACAGAATAGAAGAGTTTATCCTGATTGCCTGGAAAATAGTGGATCCAGGTCCAAGATTGTGGGAGGGCAGATCAAGCATAGTTATTTACTAGTCTTCCATCTCTAATCCCACTGAAATAACGGTAAAACCATCTAGAAGTTTCTAGCAAGTAAGAAAAAGGGAGGCATAAGTAATCTGTAGCTGGGAGTTTATTGAGTTTCTGGAAACAGAAATGTGAGTAGGACTTAAACTGGGGGTAGGTACAAGAGCCATGAGCATATAGGTGATGGAAAGAAAGATGACCCAGGGACCAGTTGGCTGATATAGCATGCAGGTAGTTGAAGTCATGGGCTGAAGTTTGTCTCTGCAATGTATGTATGTATATTCTCCCTTAGTTCTCTTAGAGGAACCCCTAGGGGTCCCCAAAGAGCCTGGAGCTCCTGTAGCCACGGAGTATCTTTTTTAGCTGGGAGAAAGTTGCCCCAATGAAACAATTTCTTTTGATGTATTTAATTTCAGTTGGAGTTTGGCTGCTCACTCAAGAGCTTAATCTATCTAGAGATAACCTATATTTCTATAGAAACACTATTTCTATATGACTGCCAACATGCCCACTGAACATACAAAGCCCTCCCGTTATCCAGTAATCCTTCCAATAACTACTTGACTTGTGGTAATTCTTTCCATTCAGGGAAAGGTTCTACACAAAAACAGCACAGAAGAAACTCCCACTAACCCCTGAACTAAACCAAGAAATTCATTCATAATCACAAATGGATATTCAAGAAGAAAGTAAAATTAATAAAATCATATGCATACATGCAACATTATATGGACTGACCAAGTTATATTTATGTATTCAGGAATACACATGCACACACACACACACACACACACACACACACACACACAAACACACACACACACAAACACACACACACACACACAAACACACAATGTATGTATCTAACAACAATTAATGAAGAAAGAGGCCATGAACTTTAAAGAGAGTGACAGGAGGGTTTGGTGTAGTGTCCCTCCCCCAGCCTGAAGCAGGCTGATACAGGGACCAGCCACGGAAAGCCACATGTGGTGCGGCATCCATTGTCTTGTTAAGTAGCACTACTCTGGTGCTCTGCTGTCTGGGAGGCATCTTCCTGGACCCTGGCTCCGCCCAGTTCACCTGCCTGCACCTGGAACAACCCAGAGTGCTTCAGGCTTCCCACCAAACTCCAGGTGCCTGTGCAGAACCCACTGGGGGATGGGGCCTTCCCCCTATATCCTAAGAAGGACCCTGAAATAAAATATTCGCTTTGATTGGCCATGTCGATTTAGCGTCTTTCTTTTCTCTCCCTAGTTTATCGTGTTAGCCCTAGAAACCATCTTCCAGAGAACCCGCTTTGTAATGTAGAGCAACTGCAGGCAGTGGCCTCCTACAGTTTGGAATGAGGAAAGGGGAGGAGAAAATGAGGTAATTATATTATAATCTCAAAAAGTAAAAAAAAAATTAAAAAGCAAAGTTAAGATAAACAGATGTTGTACAAATATATTGAAAAACAAATACATATATAAAATACTTTTAAAATGTAGGAAGCAACATATGTCCCAATACCACCAGGAGTAACTGGGACCAGTGGGATCCAGGGACACAGGAACCCCACCCAACCCCACAGGTTCCTTCCAGTCTGGGCCAGAGCCCTGAGCAGACCTTGGGCCTGAACTCTGCAGCCAATCCCACATCACCCAGAGGAAGGAAGCTCCACTATTTGGCACTCTAACACGCCCAGGATCCCAGGATCCCAGGATCCCGGGATCCCGGGATCCCAGGGGCTTGGTCACACCAGAATGTCAGGGTTCAAGAGGCAGCTTTACTCCCAGGAGCACTGACAAACCCAGTATCTCAGGATCCCAGGATCCCAGAATCACAGGATCATAGATAACTCCTGAACTCTTAGGAGTTCTGACACAACCAGGATCACAGGAAGTACAGGCTCCAGTTAGATATAGTGAGGGCAGGTAGCACTAGCAAGAATCAGATGGCGGGAGGCAAGCATAAGAACATAAGCAACAGAAAATAATGTTACTTGGCATCATCAGAACCCAATTCTCCCAGCATAGCAAGTCCTGGATACACCATTACACTGGAAAAGCAAAATTCAGATCTAAATTCACTTCTCATGATGGTAATGGAGGACGTTAAGAAGGACATAAATAACTCCCTTAAAGAAATACAGTAGAACACAGGTAAACAGGTAGAAGCCCTTAAAGAGGAAAAACAAAAATCCCTTAAAGAATTACAAAAAACCACAATTAAACAGGTGAAGGAACTGAACAAAACCATCCAGGATCTAAAAATGGACATAGAAACAATAAAGAAATCACAAAGAGAGACAACTCTAGAGTTAAAAAACCTAGGAAAGAGATCAGGAGCCATAGATGCAAGCATCACCAACAGAATACAAGAGATAGAAGATACCACAGAAAACATTGACACAAAAGTCAAAGAAAATGAGAAAGGCAGAAAGCTCCTAACCCAAAACATCCAGGAAATCCAGGCCATAATGAGAAGACCAAACCTAAGGATAATAGGTATAGATGACAGTAAAGATTCCCAACTTAAAGGGACAGTAAATATCTTCAACAAAATTATAGAAGAAAATTACCCTATCCTAAAGAAACAGATGCCCATGAACATACAAGAAGCCTGCAGAATGCCAAAGAGATTGGACTGGAAAAGAAATTCCTCCCATCACATAATAATCAAAACACTGCTTGCACTAAACAGAGAAAGAATATTAAAAGCAGTAAGGGGAAAATGTCAAATAACATATAAAGGCAGACCTCTCAGAATTACACCAGACTTCTTAACAGAGATTATGAAAGCTAGAAGATCATGGGCAGATATCATACAGACACTAAGAGAAAACAAATGGCAGCCCAGATTACTATACCCAACAAACACTTAATTACCATAGATGGAAAAACCAAGATATTCCAGGACAGAAAAACATACAAAATATCTTGCCACAAATCCAGCCCTACAAAGGATAATAGATGAAAAACACCAACACAAGGAGGGAAACTACACCCTAGCAAAAACAAGGAAGTAATCTTTTAACAATCCCAAAAGAAGATAGCCACACAAACATAAGTCTACCTCTAACAACAAAAATAACAGGGAGTAACAATAACTTTTCCTTAATATCTCCTAACATCAATGGACTCAGCTCCCCAATAAAAAGACAAAAACTAACAGATTGGATATGTAATGAGGACTCAGCATTGTGCTGCACACAGGAAACGCACCTCAGTGACAAAGACAGACACTACCTCAGAGTAAAATGGTTGGAAAACATTTTTCCAAGCAAATTATTCCAAGAAACAAGTTGGAGTAGCTATTCTAATATTGAACAAAATAGACTCAATAGAAACAGATGTATAAAAGTTGGGGTCTTAGACAGATGCACTTAACACTTCAAACGAGCAGAATGCATAGAAACAAATACTTACCTAGGACTAATTGGCTTTTCTGGGTCTTTTGTTGTTCTGTATCAAATGAGGATTTTCTTCCTATTTATGTGAAGAATGAGATGAGGATGTTGATTGTAGTTTCTTTGAATCAGTAAATTGTTTTTGTAGGAAGGTCTTTTTTCACAATGTTAACTCTACCAAGTTATATGTTTGGGAGGTCTTCAAATTCTAGTATGCTTCTTAATCTCTTTCTTCACACATTTAATGTTTTCATTGTAGTTTTTTTTTACCTCTTTTGTTATGTATATTCTAAATATTTTATTTTATTTGAGAACCTGGGAAGACGAGCGTGCCCATGACTTCTCTCTCAGCATTCTTGTTACTCATATGTATTAAGACTAGTAAACTTTGTAAGTCAATTATGTATCTTAACCCTTTGCTGAAATTATTGATAATTCCTATAATTTTTCTAGTCAAATTTTGGGAACATTGGGTATAAGATAATACAATCTTCAAATGAAAATAATTTGATTTAATATTTTCCCATTTGTATCCCTTCTCTTGCCTTATTGCTCCAGCTAATGTTTCAATCACATTATGGATGAACAGTAGGGATAGTTGGCAGTCCTCTCCCATTCCTGACTTTAATGGGGCTTTTTCATGTTTTTATTCATTTAGGATGATATTGGCCATGAGTTTGTCATACATAACCTTTATTATGTTGGAATATGTTTCCTATAATCTTACTTGTTCTAGGGCTTTTATTGAGAATGCGTGTTGAATCTTATCAAAGACTTTTTTGTTTTTTGTTTCCATTGAGATAATCATATGATTCTTGTATTGTTTGTCCATGTAATTGGCATATTACATTTATTTCTCATATATGTTAAAAAATAAAAACTAAAAAATAAAATCAATGGAAAAAAAAAGAGTTCAGGTCATCCATCCTCAGCTACGGAGCAAGTAAGTTCAAAGCCAGGATGCATGAGACCCTATCTCGAAAATTTCAAGTACAGGGCTGGAGAGATGGATTAGCTATTAAAATGTGTATTGTTCTTCTAGAAGTTAAAAGTTCAGCTCCCAATACCCATATCAGATGGCTCACGCTTGTCTATAACTCCAGCTCCAGGGGACTCAATACCTTTTGCAGCTCCCATGGGCACCTGCACTGACAAGTACACATTCATACACAAACACACACAAATCCATGCAAAATAAAAATTTTGGAAACTTAAAAAAATGTAGGAAGCATAATAGAACTTTAAAAATTTTATCCATTAGTTCTGACTGTAACATATGATATGTTTTTACATCCATAAAATGAAAGAAAGATTTCCTGCTAAGAGAATAAACAAAATGAAAATTTACTTTTTATAAATTATAATATATGTAACATTTTAGTTATATGTAATACTTTTTTTTTCAGTTCTCATGAGAAAAGTTTTTATTCTTAATAGATGGTGATTAACATAGAAAACTGCAATTGGCCAGGACAGGGAAAATAAGGGACTATAGAACACTCAAACTCTGAATATAACACATTCAGAATATAACAATATATATATATACCACATTTCTTCCTCCAAAGCCTTAGAGATGGCAAAAGAAAAGTTGGAAGAGCCAGAGGCAGAGAATGACTTAAAAAGTAGATGAAAGTCCTGGTGGTCTAAATAAAAATGAAACAAAACTGTGTTTAGATGCGGCAGGGCAACTGCACATATGAATTCACAGTAGTTGGGGCTGTATTCACAAGACCTGTGCAAGCAAAAGCCAGACCAAATATCAGCATGAAGTTACATTGGTTACAAAGTTTTATCTCTAGCTGTGGAGCTACAGCAATTATTAGTTGCTAGAAGAGGAGAGTTTCTAGCTCCTGATAATTTGATCATACTCTAGCGGAAGGCCACACTTCAAAGAATATTTGGCCACCAAAACTTGGCCTTGATAAGTTTATTAAGAGAAAAAAATGAGCAGATTTTGGTGGATGAGGATAAGGAGGTGGATCTGAGAAGAGTTGGGGGAGGACTGCGTATGATCAAAACACATATACCAAATTCTTTAAAAACTAATACAATTTTAAGAAGTTTCATATGCATTCTAAAATGTAAAACACGAAGAATTTCATGAAAAGCTAATTAACAAAATTTGAAAAGGTAAGATGTGGGCCTGGGTACCAGAGGTTTTTCCACAGAGATCTCTGTCCAGGCCTGGTGTGAGGGTTCCAGAGAAGGGAAGTGAGTGCAGGCAAGGAGACAAAGTCTCTGCTGTGCCTTCCAGGCCACTCTGAACTGAGTCTAGTAGAAGCCAACTACCCAGTAAGGAGTGCAGTGGGACCTCAGGTGGCTCTTCGGGAGAGAAGATCTCTTTCCAAGTGTTACAGACAGCTCTTGGAACAGAAGACTCAGTCGAAGGAGTAGTTCTCGCATACCTTTAATTCCCTGGATGGATTTATATACAGTTCTGGGGGTGACTCAGGGTTCGACAGCAGGTACCTCTCATTGGTTTGGACTGAGAATTTGGGGGAAACCTTATTTGCATGTGGGAAGGCTTGGTGCTTTTCCTATATGACTGATAGCCACCGTGCCTCTCCTGTGGGCGCTGTGGGGGCGGTAACTTCGACAGGAGCCAGGGGTCCAGGAGACATGATGACCTTCAGACCCATGTAGGTAGAAATGAACACCCACTGGGTCCCACTGGTTCAAGACCGAAGCTTGACTGGAGACCAGGCTGTCTGTGCGTAACCCGTTGCCCCAGAGTAAGATATATACATCATAGTAAGATACATACATTTGAAAAATCTGACATCAGTTCCATAGACAGTCTTAATATGGAAAGCTGAGTGAACTGAGATTTACCTATGTAATTGAAGGAAGTTTGCCAGGAAGAATTGAAGCTTAAGAGAGCTCATCAAGGGTGGTAAAGATAGAGACACATTCTTAATGAAATTCAGAACACTTGAATATGATCTCAGCAAGTCTCCACAAAGAAAAACTTCCTCAGCAAGCAGAGCCAGTAAGATTGGTATTGGCCCCCTCAGTATCCACACTGGGTATTAAAACACGGCTGAATGGCTCCTTCAAAACCAGTAGGGAAAGTCATTTTGATGCAAAAGTTTTAGTTCCAATCTATTAGTCAGGTACTAATGTAGAACAGAGACGTTTGCATTTGTGTAAAAACTCAAAATTACTTCCCATATAACCTTCTGCAGATACTGTCAGTAATACACCTCCTGAGCTTCCCCAAACAGCACCATTAATTAAGAACCAAATGTTCAACTGCCTGAGAGGGTAAGAGACATCTGATTTAAACCTCCACAGTAAAAGTGCATCTTTTGTTTTTACAAGGGGGAAAACAAGATACCCCCTTTTTGTTTTACCCTCCACTAAATGCAAAATTACTAGAATGCCCTGGTCTAAGTACAAGCTGAACAAAATCATGTTGGAATCAGGCTGGAGAAATGGCTCAATGGTTAAGAGCACTTACTGTTCTTTCAGAGGCCTCAAGTTTGGTTGCCACCACTTACATCAGACAGTGCACAACCAACTATAATTCCAGATCTAGGGGATATGATGCTTTCTTCTGGACTCTGAAGGCACCCACACTCAAATGTGCATGTATCCCCTCAGAGACATACACATTTTCACAATTCATACTAAAATATTTTTTTAAAAGTCAGAATTTTTATAGCAATTGTAGCCATGTGATAGAAGAAATGTTTGACTGGACACTCAATACTGGAGAAAAAAACGAGCATTCCAAGATGAAGTAATGTGAGAGGAGAGGTACCAAGGATGCTGCCTCCTTCTTCTGTTCCATTACTTACCCAACAGAAACCCATCTCCTGCAGAGACCGAAGGTCCTCAATTAGCAAGTCCTCTCGGATGTGTTGGAGCTAGAGACACCGTGTGGATTTGAATGGTATCTTTGGAGTTGACCTGCATGATTCTTGGAGCTGTAGCTAAGGAGGATGAACCACCACATTTCCCATCTTTGTTATGAATAACATAGGCCTCATCATGATGCTGTAAGTGCAGTTTGTTCTCCTTTTGTATGTTTGCATCAAGTTATATGTCAAGCATGAAAATAATTATGGTCCTCAAGCAGAGTGTACTTTAAATTGAAGGTTTAGATAAGAAAATATGTGTAACTTGTATCATTTGATACAATGAGAAGACATATGACAGTATCAAAAGTTGACATAATAGGGTTTGAAGATCTATGTTAGTTGGTAGAGGGCTTGCATAGCACATGAAGCCCAGATTTTAATTCCCATGACTCATAAAACTGACTCTGATGGTACACAGTTATAGTCCTAGTACTCTGAAGGTAGAGGCAGTAAGATCATAAGTTCAAGGTTATCCTTTACTACATTTTAAGTTCAAGGCTAGCCTGGATGAATGCAACTACATCTCAAATAAAAGATGATAGATTAGTGGGCAAAGGCTTCAAAACATCATATGTTCCAAATGATAACAGTTGCATAGGGTGAATGAGGGATGAATTAAATAAAGCAAATGCTCATATTTTATAATTTTGTCATTAATAGGTTAAAACCATGTTTAAAAAATGAAGAATTAAAACAGATGATGTGTACAGACAGGTAGAATGGGTCTTTAAGGCTACTTAGCAAATAGTGCCTTTGACTTAAAGCTGAACAAGCAAAAACTGAAAAATATACTAGAACTAACAACAATCAACAAACCAAACAAAAGAAACTGATTCACAGATCAATTGAGAAAAGCACTTGCTGCAGAATCATGAGGACCGAAGTTTGCATCCTGGCACCCATGCAACAGGCCAGATATTCCTCAAATACCTCTAACCCCACTTCTGAGGGCTTAGAGGAGGCAGGAGCTAAGAGACAGGAGGGTCTCTGTGGCCTGTTGCCTTCTTGCCTAGCTGACCAAGCTCAAGTCCTGGGCTCAGGAACTGCCTCAGAGAAAGAGAGAATGACAGAATTGGATGCCTAGATCCTTCTTCTGGCCTCCAGGCACATGCATAGGTAGCTCCATACTTGGGTATATATGCTTATGCATATACTTGTGCATGTGCATATACTTATGAATCAATCAATCAACCAGTTGACTAATCAATCTTTAAATAAAAGTAAACAAATTATCCATTTATAAAACTGGAATCTGCCTATTTTGCAGGATAGTGGCAATATGGTGGGCAAAATATTCTAGGCAGGGATATCAGAGAGGGAACCTGAGAACTAGTTGAGCTACACTACAGACAAAAGGCAGACCACTGGACAAAGTTAATTTGAGGAAGGAGCCACTTTAGAAAGTGTTGCCTTCTATTGCATTTTCATATAAATGTGGTAGTTTTCAAATTAAAGACTTCAAAAACTTTTCTTATTCTGACTTTAAAAATAATAGATGTTCATACCAAAAATTAGAAACTCACAGAAAAGTACAAACAGTCAAATACTCACAAGGAGCACCATATCACCCCTAATTTTTTGTTTTCCTTTCTGGATACATCAAAGGAGATATAATCTCCTTCTGCCTTTGTCCACACACAACTTACTTGCACACATGGCAAAGCAGTATTTAAGGAGGGGAAGCATCTTTGTTTCCTTATGATGTCTGGAGCATCTTTTCAACCTTCCTGGATATAAAATATAACTCCTACTATACATCTATTGCTATTCTGGCTAAAGGAGTAACCAGCCATAGGAGTAACCGGCCAAAAGACTCAAGTATTACTATCCCAGCTGTAACTCAGAAAGAATAAATGCTTTAGAAAGTTAGTGTGAGATGGCTGGAGAAATGGTTTGGTAGGTAAAATGTGGTTGTCCTCCAAGCCTGATGAGTTGAGTTTGATACCTGAAAGTCACAGTGGAAGGACAGAATGGACCATGCCATGCATACACCATACATGTATACTCACAGTAATAATAAAGGCAAAACATTAATGTACAAATCATCCTGGGGACACTAAGATGCTGATTTCTGAAACTTCAGATATTCAGAGATGGGCCCAAAATTGGGTGTAGTATCCAGGGACCTGCAGTGTGGGCATAATCTGCAAGCTTGCAACAAATACCGAATCCTATATTTGCTTATCAGAATGTTTTAGTAAACTCTCTAGAGTATTCCGGAAACAATTAGGCAATCTTATAATTCTTTTGGTACTTTAAAAAATTCTTTTTTAGTCTTTGTATAAGTATGCATCGTATGTTGGACATATGAGTGTATTTTCCTCCCTATGGCCATCACAGATGAGGCTATTGTTCTGTAAATCCTTATCTTGGTCCTAACTGAAGCAGCTACACAGAAACAGTAGGCCATAGCTTCTCTTACTACCATCTCTTCTCTTTTTTCTTCCTTGATGTCTCCATAATGTTCAGGAAGATGCTATCCATAACCTTTCAGGTTTACCTTGAGTCCAGATCAACGGGATGTAAATCCTGTAGACTACAGAAGGATTTGTGTGTTGATGGTCAGGTAGAATGAGTGAGGATGAAAACTCAGGTGGAGGCTCCTGTCCCTCTCAGGCCTCTGTAGTGCATCAGTGTGGAACAGAATGGACAATGTATCTTGGTCAGAGCCAGACACATCAATGATGAGTGAGATGTGCAGAATTTTGTGAAGTTTTTGTGTGCTTCATGGAGCAGGCGAGTCAGGTAGACTCCAGAAACAAAAGCAAACAAGCTATGAGCAAATGCAGTCCAAGTCCAATGCTGGGGACTTTGTATAGTACAGTGCATATGGAAGCATCCCAGGCCTGACCCTTGGGAAATCTGAGTCTTCACACATGCTGGAAAATGTTTTAGTGGGGCTAAGGATTCTGAAAGTATAAACTGAAACCCTCTCAAATTGCTTTGATCTTGTTTTCTTTTTTGGGTGCACACTTGTATTTTCTTTACATATTTTGTTTCCTTTGAAATTTTATTGTATCTCTCTCTCTCTCTCTCTCTCTCTCTCTCTCTTTCTCTCTCCATCTCTCCCTCCCTGTCCCTGTCCTTCTCCCCTCTCTCTATGTGTGTGAACTTGTGATGAATATTGTGTTTTCTTCATTGTTGGGAAAAGTGTACAGGGTTCACCCTGCTGAATAATATGAGAACTCCCATTTTTCTTAAAGCATTTTTCATGGGAAAGAACTGTAGACATTACTGTAACAGAGCAGAGTCTGTGGCTTAACACACAGTTCACTCCTGGGGCCTATGTGGATCTGGGTACTCTGTTTGTTTTGGGGTTAAGCCAAGTCTGAGCCATGTCTGCTGGCTGGCTGTGCTCTTGCTGGTCAGTGCTGGCGAATATACTTCTAGTCATCATTTTATCTCCCGGGTAATCTTGGGCTTAATTTGGTTCCTGCCTTTTATATACCCATCTGGCTTCTTTCTTTTATATTTCGAAACAGCTGTCTGAAACTTATACAGCCGTGTTCATGACCATTTGGTTATTTAGAGGAATGTTTCTCTTTGCAGAATCAGGGTTCATATTAACCTCTTAAAATGAACACAGAAGGAATTAGTTGTATGCATCAGGCATCCCTTTCTTGCCATGAGAATGTTCAGGCCCCAAACTTCTTTGGTCTCACTGCATAATACTTGTACAGTTTGCTACATTGAAGCACTAACCGTTTTCCCTGTTTTCTGAAGATAATGTACATTTTCTTTTTCTTTTTTTTCTTTTTTTTTTTTTTAGTGTAGATTTCTAGTGTTTCCAGCTGATTAAATGGTCAAGGTGACATACAGGTCCCAATATGTGCCCAGTTGCTGAAGAGACTTGGTGCCATCCTCCCTTACAGTGGCATCACCCAAAACAACACACAGTTTAAGAACCCAAACCATTGAAGACCCAATGTATTAGTGTAGGGCGATCAACAAGACTGGCCAATAGGAGAGTTTCTTTTGAAGCTTAGTGTAGGGAATCAACAAGACTGGCCAATGGGAGAGCTTCTTTTTTTTTTTCTCTTTATTAGATATTTTCTTCATTTACATTTCAAGTGTTATCCAGAAATTTCCCCATACCCTCCCCCATCCCAGCCCTGCTCCCCTACCCACCCACTCCCACATAATGGCCCTGGTGTTCCCCTGTACTGGGGCATATAAAGTCTGCATGACCAAGGGGCCTCTCCTCCCAATGATGGCCAACTAGGCCATCTTCTTCCATATAAGCAGCTAGAGACATGAGCACAGGGGGAACTAGTTAGTTCATGTTATTCTTCCACCTATAGGGTTGAAGACCCCTTCAGCTCCTTGGGTACTTTCTCTAGCTCCTTCCTTGGGAGTCTTGTGATCCAACTAATAGCTGACTGTGAGCATCCACTTCCGTGTTTGCCAGGCACTGGTATAGCCTCCCATGAGACAGCTATATCAGGGCACTTTCAGCATTATCTTGCTGGCATATGCAATAGTGTTTGTTTTTGGTGGCTGATTATGGGAAGGATCCCTGGGAGCTGCAGTCACTGGTTGGTCCATCCTTTTGATTCAGCTTCACACATGATCTCTGTAACTCCTTCAATGTGTGCTTTGTTCTTAATTCTAGGAAGGGGCAAAGAGACCACATTTTGAACTTCATTCTTCTTGAGTTTCATGTGTTTAGTAAATTGTATCTTGGGTAGTCTAGGCTTCTGGGCTAGTATCCACATATCAG